>JAHHZJ010003885.1:0-37061 GCA_021437245.1 Aegilops speltoides | reverse complement strand
CCGAACTCACGCCGGACACACCGGAGAATAAGAGCCTTCAAAAGACTCCGCCATTGCAAGATGTCTAAAGAAGGAAAACGGAAGCTCAAAACAGCGAAGACATATCAAATGAGGTGGAGCAAAGTGCTCAAGACCCAGACAAATACGGCAATGGCCATCAATCAAAGAGCTACCGCGCAAGTTGCTGCCAGAATTTGACGAGGAAGCCATAGAGCCCCCACAAAAAACAAAGAGGTCCGGCGATAGACGCCAAAGGATAGGCCAAAAACTACAAGCTGGCGCACACAAGCCGACTCATGATCTCATGAAAGATGGCCCAGCCAGTCCATTTACGGGCCAAAAAGAGGGCCCCAGAAGCAACACAACACGCCAAGTGTTCAAGACGCGGTACACCCAATATAGGCGCCAGACACCCACTATGTTTCACTAATGAGGTGTGGATCATGAATTCCCAGCAGGGTTTAAACCCATAAACATAGAGACTACGACGGAACAATGCACTCGAGTCCGGATAGAGGATTATATACTACACATACACATGGCTAGAGGAGATGACCTCCACGCCATAAAATATCTACCCTCAAGCTCAAAGGGCTAGCTCGGCATTGGCTCAAAAGCCTCCTGTAAAACATCTGTGAAGTTGGGAAGAGCTTGAGGACGCTATAGAGCAAATTTTCAAGGACTTATGTCCGCCCTCCCGATACAGATGATCTAATTCATATAACTCAACAGCCCGGAGAGTCACAAGAATTCGAACAGGTTCCTTACTAAAAGAACTAAATAGTCGATGTCCGGACGCCAAGCCTTAGCAGCTTTTAAACACAACGCCCAAGACGAATGGTTGCAGACACCTCGCCAAGAGAAGCCAGGATAATGTCCGCTAACAAGCCTCATGACCCACTTTTGCGCTGGAAGACAGCTGGCTAGCAAGATGCAGCACCAGCGACCCAAGTACATCCGAGATCGAGATGGAACGGAAATCACGCGCAGAAAAGATCAGCGCGAAAAGAAAAGCCCAAAGAGCACGCGGTCAACGCCGGATTCAAAAGCTCGCGCCAAACAACAAAACACCGCCTCTAAGGACAACAAGGACGAGCTATCCAACTTAAACAAAATTTTGGATCGGATATGTCAAATCCACAGACTTCCGAAGGCTCGCAGCACACCCACCGAGATTGTTGGTTTTCAAACAGTCCGCCGACTCAACGCCAACACAAGGGGCTTGACGCACCAAGCGAGGACGACGACGAGCCCCACCAGCAGGCACCGAAAACAAATGACTTTCCCACAAGAAGTCAAAGCAGAAACTCACTTCATGTGATAATACGGAAAATAATCGGCACCCGCTAAGATGGGTCTCGACGGCCACCCCAAGAACTCGAGATTGATGTCAAAACCAATCACTTTTGACCACCGGATTATTCCGTATGTTCAAATGCAGGATGGACTGCCCCGATCTTGATCCTATAATCGACGGACTACAATTTACACAAGTCCCGATGGACGTCGCAGCGATTTAAACCTCGCTATATCCAACACAATCCGCAAGTTGGGGATAGACCTTACTAAAATTCGACATAGCCGACTTCCTTTAAAGGAGTGACGCCAGTGCCCTTACGCCAAGTGCAAAGTTCCTTTTACTACCGAAGTTGTGTTCGGTCACGTGACAACTTCCAACGCAAAAGTTAATCTTTCATGTCGCCCCATTCAAAAGTAGCTATCAAGCACTACTGGACGTGAAGCTGTCCGCTTTAACACAATACCACATTACGCTGCTCTTACACTCAAAATGCCCATCCACGAGGCATCATTTCATTAAGAGGGTCATTCAAAGACCCCGGACACGGCTAGACGAGTCCGCATAAATAAGGTAGGGCTCCTCACCGCACACCCCTTCACAAGGGCGGTATATAAGCAACAATGAGCTAATATAGGCTCAGCTTTATTAATTTCTAAATATTTTAATTTTTATGCACTTTTCGCGACAATTTCTTTCAAACTAAGTTCTTCTTTACAGATGAACACCGCACACCCGCCAGATAACGGCACAACGGAGACACAGCAGACGCAGAGGGACCCTGCTAGGATTCTTTTCAGATTAAGACCGGTAAACCTTTTTTATCTGCTCTTGTTGCTATAATCCCTTGTTTTTCATGATAACCAAAGAGGAGATCGACGCTTGGCATCGGGCCGCATCGAGTACCTCGCCTGCACTCGACACAAGGGGCTTAGGCATTGTTTCATTTATTATTATAAAGACCAACACCTTAGGGAGTGTTCGCGCCTCGAAGTTAGGCATTATATGCATCAGCTCCAATCATGTCTTTGGTCAAATGTTGGGTTTGCCCGACTCCTGTGTTTTGCTACCTTATGTTCCACATCGCTAACGCGCACCAGGAGAACTATCGCGATTGTGCCCCAGTTCAGCCGGCGAGCACCTCAGAGAGAAAGCGAAAACGATCTATGATAAAAGAGACTGGTCAACCACTCGACGACCACGGAATGTTTAGAATTCTCCGCTTGACGTAAGGACTGCTTCGTCAGGCACACACGCGCCCGAAATCGAGAGCGCTGCCCCTGTGGGCTATATCGTAGTCCCACCTCGAGCTCCAATGGCTAAGTGAAAGTGATAAAGCATCATAGTCCGTTGCCTCGCTTGCTACGCTACCACCTCCTCAACAGACCGAGACGCCGGATTAAGTGTGAAAATGCGCTATTTTGTAAACACCTCAGCACTTGTGCGTGGGGCTGAATCAAGACTGCCATCTTTCGGTTATACAAACCTATACATAAACGTCAGATAGGAGATATTTCAATACTTGAGCGCACAAGTATAAAAGCGACATATCATAACCATTGTTTTACAAAATAAAACATTCATTTGAACGCGACATTTTTCGAGCATCGCGACTTTATTACACGAGCACCACACATAACTTCCCCAAAATAGTGCTCGGGGTAACCGCTCGTCTAACCGGGTTGACAGCGTGGCATCCATCTCGCCAATGTGTTTCCACGGGCAAGGGCCATCCCAAACCCTTATCAGGCCGACCCGCTTGAATTATGGATTTTTAGAAACATACGAGGGTGATTTTTTAACCCAATATAAGGCCACATGACCTAGACTTTGTTCAAAGGGTGTATGTCAAGATTCTAGAAGCTCAATGATGCTCTCCTTTAATGGCAAGTTGTCCATCAAGTTTTAGGGATTCACAAATTGTTTGATTTTATGAAACCGATGACAACCATTTATTTAGCTATACTAAGCTTGTGCATGTGCATTACCCGGGCAATACTTTTTTAGGTAAAGCTAGCTTTATAACTAACGATGTCGCAATCACCCGAGACACAAATACCACTTGAGCCGGCATAATAGAGTTCCACTCAATACATTCGCTCGTAAACAAAGACGACCTAATTTGATTAGATCATGAATTGAGTTTGCAAGACGTGTGACACACGTAAACAATAAGACGATCATACTAGACAAATCTTGATGCAAAATAAATAGATAGATAAAATTATGTTTTGGTTTTATGCAACATATTTGTATCATTTATTAAACTCGCAAAATAGGTATGTGACGAATTAATCAGCTTTATTGGGTTTCAAAGATAAGGATTGGTTGTTATTCAGAGAAAATGAAATATGGAACCCACGCTCTTTTTAAATAGTAGAGATTCATCACTCCGTCCGCTAATAATGCTCTATTTTTCCTTTTCAACTTGATAATGCTCTCATTTGCTTAAACAAAACATTTATTGCACGTAAAATTAAAATCACATTCAAAAACATTGACACAAAAGATTATCAAGTGCTCGATTAATTAGGAAAACAAGACAGAACAACATTTATATTCAAAGCTGAAAACAGAGTTTGTGTGAAGGCTAAATGTAGTAAGAAATGCTTGGCTACTAGTCTTAAGGGTTGAGCGCCACTTTGGCCTTTTATCAACCGCGGAGGAGATGAGCGGTGGAGGAGAATGAAGAGAATAGGAGGAAGAGGAAGAGGTTGCTCTACAATGGCGATGCGGGTTAATGTAATCGCTATATGCGCAAATGCTTGATCAAGGCATGAGAATGCCTAGGCTTGAGCTTGATGCTGTCGTGACTACAACAAATTGATCAATTATAGGAGGGGGAGATGGTAGTTCTGGTGATGGGTGATATGTCCTTGACATATTTGGAATTTTTGAAGTTTAAATATCTCTATCTTATGATTTTTTTATGCAATTTTTATATTTATTTGGACTAACATATCAATAAAAACGTTCAATGTTGTTTCTATTTTTAGCCATTATTTCCTCAAGGCAAACATGCATTTTGGACTTTCTTTGCGGGTCATGCATTTGGACTTTGAAAGAAAATAAAAACAAACACGTAGTCGGTGTAATGAAAGTAGTTCTCCTTTGTACCCCTTTACTTGTGCACGGCCAACAGAGCCACGCCACAGCCACACCAGCGGTGGCGGAGAGGAGGGAAGCCAAAGCACAAGACTACAGAGCGGGCGCCAAGACGAGGCGCAAGAAGGCCAGCAACAAATAGATTTGCAAGAGTCTTGCCGAGGCGGTTCGCATGACCTCGCAAGAGCTCCTTGCCGGGCAACTCACCCAACACTAGCATCGCAGGCCACCCTTGAGCCTAAGAGTTCCGACACCATCGGCAACGCGGAGCTAAGGCTCGGAACGCTCAAGATGGCATATGGATCTTTGTGAAGACAAAGAGCCTACAAATCCTGAATAAGAACCTGCATAAGATCATCGCTAATTGCCGAGGATGCCCACGACGCCTCCGGCAAGGCTCCGTCAAGATACTCGAGTTCTCCGAAGCCTCTGCTGGGGTGCTCACAAGGCGCCCTGCAGACCTTACGGAATATACGCGGCGTCAAGAAAGACCTTGCCGCCTGCGCCTCCACTTGGTGGCCAACCCACCGCCAAAGCAAGTACCCACGGCAAGACATGGTTCCTATCCAACCAATCAAGCACCGCGGTGGTGGCGGATCTTCATGAAGACCTCTGCCACCACGCCATCTCAGCAGCCTCGCCACCATATGGCGCTGCATGCCTTGTTGGTTCCGGATGCATGTCGCAGCAACACTGAGCGCGACGGACGGATGGGCCTCTGCACGCCCCCGATAAAGCAAGAGGACACCTAAGTAGCGATTTAGTGCTTTTGTCTTGTAATGACAAGTATAAGCTTGTACATCAGATACCTTTTCCACCTCCTGCGTTACTTGCATAATTCCTTTTACTATAAAAGGAGGCCCGAGGCGATCGAGGAAGGATTCGGATCTTTTGGACTATGCACGCACAGAAGCTAGTTTGAGAGCTCAAGAACACTCAAATATACACCAAAGCAGGACTAGGTATTACGCATCCTCGCGCCGAATCTCGTAAACGATCCTCGTGGTCGGCTTTCTAGACCCGCTTGGTAACAACCTCATACCAACCATAGAAGGGATTACAATGATCCCATAGGTGTCGCTCTAATCGACATCTTGGCGCCAAGTAGGGCGCAGCTTGTAAAATCCGTCTAGCAGTTAGCTTAGTAGTTCTTTCATTGCCATGGCTCCCAAGAAGAATAATGATCATGGCGATTGGTTCATCCGGAGCCGAACGTCTGCATTCAGTGCGGGCGTGACGGGGTGGTGGATGGAAGACGGCGCGCCCAAGGACACCCACATCGCTCCGCAGTTAAAGCTTGGCGAAGCGGCATCGTTTGGCGCACAAGACGCATTTAACCGCACGCCACTAAGTTCAGGCGGAGCTATGCCTTCAGTAGCGGCGCGGCCTCCAAGGGCGTGTCGTACACTACAGCGGTGCGGCAACTTCCAAGATGCCTACGATGGCGCCCACAACACGCTTCTCCCAGTTAGCGCGACGCAGAAACGCCACCACATCAGTGACCCCGCACCGCCACGGAAGAGTCCTATGCATCGCTCACAAGACGTGGAAGACCAAAGATGCACACCGAGGCGCTAAGCGAAATGGCGAGCAGCGCGAAGGTCATGGATAGAGCTCTCTAACGTGTTAGAAGTCGAACGCCACACATCCACGCAGATTTCGCCACCACCCACGCCAGAGAAGCCTTGGCACGTGCGCTGTTCTCGCCTTCCTCCCCGCCGCAAAAGCATAACGAAAGTGGAGAGCCACCATTCGAGCCTCATCGCCATCACTAATAAAGATGAGCTGTGACCAGGGACCCTCGGTCAACGCTCGACAAGCAACCGTGATGTCGGTGTTGAAGGACCGAGGTGCTGCAACCACGGTGCACTCCTCCTTCACGCCAGCTATCATGGGCGCGATCCGTCAGACGACGCCAGATAACATCTCCATAGCATCGCCCTCACCCACGGACCCACCGTGATCAATGCCAAGTTCTTCGACACTTGAACCACCATGAAGACACTCGAACCACTATCGAGCGATGGCGCCAAGCACGCCATCACGGGACAGCGGGCTGGGCCCACTATAGACCACCCAACACCGAGGCCCCATGGCTTACCGTGACGAGGTGGGTTGTCCAGCCTTTACCCGTGAGCTACGACAATTCCAAAGGGCCCACTCACCGCGACGCTCAAACCTGATGTAGGCGTGAAGTACAACGGCAAGACTCACCCATCCGAAGTTCCTCAAAGATCTACACCATCGCGATGCAAGCCGGGCTCACGACGACAAGGTGCTTGCCAATTACTACCGCTACGCTTAAACCCAATGTCATTTCATGGTCGATGCACTTGCTGCTGATTCTATTTCTTCTTGGTCGGATTTGTGCCATGAGTTTGTTGGCGCTTTACGGAGGCCACCAAGCTCATGGCAAAGTGATTTGACATGTCATCCTCAAAAGAAGGCAAACTTACGCAAGTACATACAGAGGTTCAGCCGAGTGCAGATAACATCCCGGATGTTCATCCCGTCACGGCTATCAACAAGATTCCATCGAATGTGCGTAACCGCGCGTGAAGAGCTGGCGACAAACAAGGTCAAGGATGTGGCGAACCCCTATGTTCGCCGATGACAAGCGCCGGGCTGAAGAGGGAAGGAAGTACCAGCGAAGACGCCGGAAGGAAACCGACTCTCGACGAAGACACTCCATCTCCCCGCAAAGAAGGGCCGACACCGCAACATGAAGAGTAAGGGCGTTGTGCTCGCCACGAGGGATCCGGACGACGCCGGCGGCTGCCAAGAATACTAAGGCAGACGATCCCGCAATAGTTGTTGCGCGCGCCGGGCCTTGGCGACCGCCAACAAGCCGTGAAGCTCCGGCAAGCAAGATTACAAGATCCATCGCACTAAGGGCTATGACCTCGAACTCGCCGACAAATCGAAAGCAGCTCCCGTGAGAAGCGTAAAGACGAATATGAAAGGCGGACAAGGAGAAGGGCTGATGGTGCCGAGGATCCCGCAAGCATGGCGCCAGGCTGGTCGCCGCGCAAGGATAATCAACAAGAAAGGCTCGCTCGAGGCCGCCATAAGGAGCACGAAGACGGCGATCATGATGAGGAGAACGAGTCCAGCGAAAGCACAGTTCTAGAAAGCCAAGGGCTATGTGCTGATGTAGTGGCGCCACAGCACACCTCTCACCGCCAGCCTAAAGTAGTAGGCGTGAGATTACAGCATGAACCATCGCTCGATGCAAAAGCCACTCAAGTGGTGCAGCACGCCTATCATTTTGACACCGAGGACAACCCTGACGCACAACCGCGTTGGTATTTGCCGTTGTTGGTTTCACCAACAATACGCAACGCCAAGGTGACAAAATGCTAGTTGACGGCGGGTGTCGGATTTCGGTTCCGCAAAACCTTGAGGTTTGTAAACCGGGTGCATCAAGATCTCCTCCCCACTCTCCCTCACTGCATTCAAGGCTCGCCGCAGAGAACTCGCAGTAACAAAGGGACACAAGATTTATACTAGTTCGGGCCACCGATGTGGTGTAACACCTACTCCAAAGGTGGTGTGGTGGATTGCCTCTTGGGCTAAGGAAGAACTAGTACAGGGAAGTACAGCCCGTGGAGGAGAGGCGCCTTGTCTTCGGTGAGCTTGTGGTTGAGGATGATCCCAATGGCCCCTGATTATTTAGGCTCGATCAAGTTGCCTCCTACTATGGTGGCTAGCCCTATTTATAGTGGCCCCGGTCCTCTTACGAAATGTTGGCGGGAAGGGATGCCACACCGCCAAATTTGAAGGGAGACAACTAGTACAAGTTATCCTCGACTAAAGGTGGTCTTCGCCCGGCAAAGGCTCGTGGTGACGCCTGCCCTAGGCTCCACGGTGATCTCTGCCCCATCGCCCCGCTGGTCTTGGTCTCTGCATTGATATGGGAAACCTTTACTGATGCCTCGACTCAGGCTTGCCTGCTTAGCACTAAAGTGAACGAGGACATCAAGGCTGCTTAGCCCGCCTGCCCTGGGCTGGGTCATGGCTTGCGCCACAGAACCTCGCGAGGTGCCCCTTCCTTGATCTCCGTCAAGGAGCCACTGTGAGGCCGCCTCGAGGAGGTCTTGCGTCATCACCACGAGGCTTGGCCCTCGCAAGGGTCTTGAGTGTTTGGTGAAGATGGTTCGCTGCAGGTCAGCCGGTAGAGCCACTGCGGCCGCAGTGCAAGTCTGGGACCCCATTCCCAGGACGCCGACAAGAGCTCCTGGGCCTGGCGCGGTCGACGGCTTCGAGGCTAAGACAAGGGGCAGGAAGTGCCGCATGCCCCCAACAGCTAGCGGCCTTGTTGACGCTTACGATGGACGGGCGCTCGCTTCCCACGCGAACCTTGATATCCGCCTCGCTAGGGCGGCCACCGTGACTTACATATTATCCCCATTGTTGGTGATGCGCCCAACTCTCCCGCGCTTCCGCAAACAATAACCTCTTCTCCATCTATCCCAGCTCGCCCTACTGTTGCCATGGCGCCTAGTGAATGGAGTAGGAAAGAAGAAGTCTGGGGCTTCAGCCGGGCCACTCTTTGCCGTTGAACCCGCCAGGCTTGCTTGCTGGTGCTCAACCAGAAGCCATGGACAAGGTGCACCTTGGCGCTGGGCTGACTTCTCAACGAATGGGGAGGATTTGCCTGGCTCAGCATGCCGCCGCTTCGTCGACAGTGACACCACCGAGGTCCACCTTCATCGACGCCTTGTGGGCTGGCCTCTGCTCCTCCCATCTTCGCCTCTTCAACGCCGCAGTTTCCCACTATCGATCCATATGTTGCACCGATCCCATTAGTCCCCCTTCTTGCCGTTGTTGGCTTACGAGGCCTCAGGGCATTCCCTTCCGCGGGCCCTATTGCACCATTTCTTCTTGTCAGACTCCGACCAGCCTCGGCAGCTGCTTGGGATATTTGAGATTCCAGTCCGGCGCGACGGCTGGCTCGGGATTGATTTTGAGCTCCACCATCCACAAGCGAGTTTCGAGACTCGGGTGTTTGGATCGCCGTGCTCAGCCCTTGCTCTTGCTCCTCTCGCTGTTTCAGCCCGGCCGGGGCCACGAGAGCTCAAGGACCCTCGCCTTGCCTTTGTCCTGCTCCTGCTGAAGAGGTCGAAACATCTCGGCGGATCGCGCCATGGTGATGAAGGAGTTCTTCGACGCAAGGCTGTTCACTCCAGTGCTACTCCTGGCCGATGTGGGCCTCAGAGTGGCGTGCCAGATCACATGAGGCTTGGAGTCGGGCTTCCGCCCGAGGCATGAAGAACGGTGTTTGAGGTCCCGACGAGCCACCGGCCACCGATATGCCACAGTGGGGGCTTTTTTGTACCGCTGCTCAACAGGGGTGGAGTTCGTAGGCAGATGCCCCTTCGATGAATGGGGGGCTACGGCCCGCGGCCTTGAGGGGCCCCCGCGAGAACCCCTGCCTCGCGGGTCCTCCGCCTTACCGCCAGCGCCAAACTTACCCCAAGAGTGGATGTCGGCGAGCACCGAGGCCGGAGGCGCGGTGCCGAAGGCGCCGACACCGCCGAGGCTCCCGAGGTGCCATCCCGGGAGCCCGTGACTTTGCCTGGGGTGATAGCCGAGGGGCGACACCCGGCTGCCCTGAGGTCAAGCCTCCAAGGTCTCAAAGGTCATCATGAGGCGGGAGCTCAAGGCCTCACCCCAAAGACTCCCGAGGTCATCTCCTCGGCGCCACCACCGCTGCCAGGTTGGTTGCCGGCCCAACACTTCGGCCCGATTCTGTCCGACTGGCGGTGCGTTCGCAAGAGGAAAGGGTCTCCAAGTTGCAAAGAAGGATGCCTTCGCCGCTGAAGCAGAGGGAAGTATATCACATAGAAAGTGAGTACCTTTATCTTGTAATTTCTGAGTGCTGCTTCCTCCCGACATCGGCTCTCATGGTCCTTCGCCAGGCCGCCAAGTTCTGGTGAAGCAACCTGATCCTGCTCATCCTCTCTGGCCTTGGGTGCCCTAAGCCAGCATGCCGCTCGCGCCGAGGTCGACCAGAGAGGCAAAGTCGCTAGCCCGATGCTTCGAGCCCACGCTTTGTTGCCTCCTTCGTGGCCTCGGCCTCGATGTAGCAAGCATGCCGAGGGCCTCGGGTTATGGACGGCGTGCCGGATGGCTCCCGCTAGTCAGCCACTCATAATGCGCGCTGGCGGTATGAGTGGTGGCGCCAGAAAATACGCCATCGACGCCACCCTCTGCTTTTTCTTTTTCAAATTCATTTAAATTCCAGAGTATTCAAACAGCCATAACTTTTATTCTACAAGTCCAAATGCAAAGGATTCTTTTTGCATTGTGTTTTTGTCCAAAAATCTAACAACTCCCAAAAGATGGTATTTTTCCTTGCTGTCTAGATTTTTTGGCAATTTTCAGAAGGTTTCTTGATATTTTCTTTTGTGGTTTTTGAATGTTTTCAGAGGAACCAGCTTGTCTTGAGGATCACGAGGAGCCTTGTGAACCTCATCAGTACTAAGGCAAGCCACAGAAACATTTCCATGGTGCCACTTCAATATTTATGATTTTCATACTTGAACTTATGAATATTGATGCATTTTAATTAGTTATAAAATAAATATATTCTGTTATATGCTTGTTATGTTAAAATGCTTGAACTTCAGTATGTTTGAAGTAAATATTGTTAGTAAGATTATGAGAACTTAGTTGCAGGTAATAAATAAATAATATGGTCATAGAATTGATGAGTAATTTGGATATTAGTTTTGCATGAGGTATAATGATGGTAATTGCTAGAAATAGTTCTGGTATAAGTAAAAAAGGTTTTACCAGTATAGTAGCATGAGTTTATGTTGGCTCCGTGGGAGCGTAGTTGGTGCAGTTTTGCACGGTTATGTGGTGCATATGTTAAGTGATGCATGGTATGGCAGTATGACACCGGTTATTTTCTTTTCACATTAAAGTTGAACCTGATTAATAACTCAACTTGAACATGTTGTTGACCGGGTTGTGGTGCCGCTGAAACGAGTCTTTCCTAGTGCAACCAGATTTGCCGTATGGGACAACCTTAACGCATGTCATTGTCGTGCCTCCGGGTCGGTACTTCTCAATTTAGGAAGGTTATGGGCGCATTGCACCGCCCAAGAGGGCAAGCATAACCTTGTGAGCCCGCTGTTAAGTTAAGTTTGGTACCGATCCCAAGCAGGGATCGTGGGCCACGATGGTGGTCGAGGTGTCCGGAGGTAGACACAGGGCCACCCAGGACTAGCCTAGTGGGGTCTGAGTCGGAGGGGCCGGGAGAGTGTCATGACAATGAAATGGTTTCGTCAGAACGCTCTTGGTCCACTCGGATGGGAGAGTGAGGCCATGGGTTCCGTAGTGTGGGTACAGTGTACTAACCTTTGCAGAGTGTTTTTAATCTATCAAAAGCCGAGTCCACGGATATGGTCACGCTCGAAACGAAGGTACACCATGGGTCAACACTTAATAAATATGCACACTAAATTGCACTAAGGATGACAGTGAGGTCATCGTGTTGAGTTGGACATGAGTTGTCGGGTTGTGATCGCCGTAAGGATCACGGGCCACGAGTTGGTCGGGTTGTGATCGCCGTAAGGATCACGGGCCATGAGATGGTCGGTTTGTGATCGCCGTAAGGATCACGAGTATGTGTTGGTAATATTATGTTTGTTGGTCACGCCTGGTAAGCAAGTCGGGAGAATGAGTACCTTTTGAGCATAGTCACATCATGTTGGTTATATAGCTGCATTGTTAATTTAATTGGATAAATATCATAATATTGTCTGTCATCTTGTTTATGTTTATTGTGAGCTTGCAAGTACATTCAATGTACTGACCTGGCGTGTCATGCCAGATTTCAGGAAAGTCCCATTGGAAAGGAGGCTCGTCCGAGTTCAGACCGCGGTCCACGCCGGTGTCCTTGTGCTATGGAGTCCCGCTACGCCGTTGTTCCGTCATTTAGTAGTTGTCATGATCGAGGCCCCTTTATGTTCACAAAATAATGTACATATTGTTCAGCCGCACCGTGTGTGCCGCTTGGCCTCGCTAACTATTGTAATATGAACTATGTCCCGCTAGCATGAATAAAGCGGTTGTTTTCTGTACCATGTTGTTGTGTGTTGCCAGAAGACAAGATCTCTGGGCTGGCAATGCAGGGTAAACCGGTCGCTCTGAGCCGGGGTGCCACAGTTAGTACATCAAATGTACTATTATTTGGAATCAACATCAAGTGTATTCAAAAAATAGAATTCGAGTTCATGTAGTACACATAGTTCATATCTATCTCTATAGTAATCATGTGGTGTATTATTAAGGTAATACACGAATGATGGTTGAAGTTGGCAACAATCATGATTGTAGATTCTTATTGAAATGGAGAAACAAATTCAAATTTAGTCTCAATTGCGTGTAGTATAGACATTTGGAATGCACTAAAATGTTGGTATGAGTAGGTTACATGCATTATACAGCAAGTTTAAAATTTTAATCGACATAACATGGATTATATCTTCCTTCCATCTATATAGGGCGAATGAGATTTTTAAGACCGCTTTGACTATTGACAAGATTAATAGTACATGACATGCACAAGGTGAAAATTATATCATTGAAAGAACCTTTCACAGAATTTAACGTGTGTGCTTTGTGTAAGTTGCATGTCATATATTATTGCTTTAATATTTGGTCAAAGTTAGCATCGAAAACGATTAGGCCCTATATAGATGAAAGGAGGGAGTAGCTTTGAATATCATTTGTATAGTAAAACGGGCAAGACTCTCTTGTGTGGTGTGAATAGTTTTACTTTTTTCATTTTATTTTGGTTGAGGGAAGTGCTAATTGATTTGGTACGCATAAGTACAATATTACTACACGTTAGGCTTGTCCCCAAAATTCAACCCATGTCTTGTTATATCCCTAAAATTCAGATATCGTGGTTCCCAAATCGACGCTTTCACAACCCGCTTTGCTATCCCGAAATTACAACGCTGAAACTCCCTCCACCTGCCAAGTCCCGACACGCCGAATCCCCTTCTAACCCTCGAGCCGAAAGGGCCGCTAGTTCAAATCGGTGGGGGTACTTTTGTAACACACCCTACATTTTGGACAAGCGCCCCTAAGTCATGCTTCACCCTCCCGCCGCTTCTTTTCGCCATTCAAATCCCAGCCGCCATAACCTCCGCCTAGCCGCTAAACCCCACCTCCTTCGCCCACCACCTCACCGCTGCTCAGCCGAGCCTCTTCCCCGATGACGCCGCCCATGCAACAGCTCGACTTCCTCATCCACCTCCCGATGAGAATCACGCCCATCTGCTGCCCCTCACCGTTCGCCGCCCGCCCTCCACCTCCAAGGATCTCGCCCGGCGATCGCTCGCCTATCGCTGTTGCTCCATCCCCATAGCGCTGCCTTAACCTCGCTCCACCGAACCGCAACATCTCACCGATTTCGACGGCCGAGGCCTACTCGGCGCCACCAAAGAGGTTGTACACTCATCGTGATTGCACCTTCTCCTTAACTTGACCTCCCGGCGATGACGGTGCTCCATCCGACACCCCCATGGAGCGGCTACCTGAAGCCGCACCACGGCGACATCTCCACATCGGTTTCCCCAGCAGCGAGGCCCTTTGGCGGTGGCGCCCATACCGCCGGATCTACCGCTGCCGCTTCGCCTTCGCTATGCACGCCGCCGCCGCTGCTATCGCTCGTTCTCGCCGACGCCGCTTGCTTCACCTGCACGCTGCTGCCTCCTCACCGTGCATGCTGCTCGCCCGATGAAGCCACACTTCACGACCGAATCGACTTTTTGGTCAACTAATTTTCAGGGGTTGGGGGCTCACGGAGTTAAGGAAAACCACCCAGCTGGACGGGGCTCACGGAGAGGTACCCCACTATTTATCTTAGGGTTCGTGGGGGGCAGGGGGCCTAGAGGGCTGGCCGAGGCGGCACTGGGAGTTGTTTCACGGCGAGGCGGCGCTGGGCTGGCGGTTCGGTTCGGTGGTGGTCAAGCTGCTCAGGTGGTGCAGTTGAAGATGAACCGCAGCCCTCCCTAAACTACATGTAAGTGCCTCTCGCTACCATTATGCTTAGTTTCGACAAAGAGTATTCAGATTCCAAAGTAAATTTCAATTTCGATGCTAAGTTCAGAGTCAACAGCTTTTACCTCATTTGTTGTAGTCAGTGGTTTTTGGTGATGTAAACTTTAAATCCATTTTACATCATCTATTGAGATGCTATTAGAATCCCACTTGAGATTGACGATGTCTATCTTGTAATCGCTTCAACCTTGACGCCTTATACTCACCGGAGCTGCTCCAACTACGTAATCCATCCATCACAATGGAGCAAAGGCCTCAAACGCCGCTCACAGATTCCATGATCTTCCTCCACACCTCCGACAACCACCTCTCGCCAACCGCTTCATCGACCAACCCAATTATTCATGCATTTTGTTGAAAGGAATGAAGCAAAACATCCACCTGGACCTATTTTTCAAAATCCTATGCATGAAAACAAGACCAAGTGCATTAGTGCCGTAATAACATTCTAACTGCACACGCTTTCATACGGTTTCACTTTATTTTGGCTATGTTTTGCATTCCTCTGCTTCTTCCAATTCCCTCGTAAACCAAACACCCAAGTTGATGAACTGTGTTTACAAATGCTCTATTTACCATGTGCATTTTCCTATCCTATAACGGTGTTTTTCATGTCCTCGCTTTTTAAGAATCATGCAAGCCAAATGAGCCCTTACATAATTACTTCAAGCAAGGTGCACGTGTCAAAGGAACTTTGTGTGGTTTGTCCGCGCCTGCCATGACGCCGTCCACCTCACCGAGCTGCTCCATCGACGTAAGTATCCACCAAACCGCACATCACGACTCCTCGACCGCCTTTCACCGCCTCGATCTCCTTCCTCGGTGCTCGCACTCAGCAACGACATCACCATCATCGACTCAAAGCAGATGAACCCGAGGAGTACACGGGTCCACAAGAGAGGTCGCACTCTTTTGTTTCGCTATGTTAAGCTTTGCTTAAACTTACCCCGCCACTTTATCGTCTCCTGCTCAGCTAATGGACTCCCAAGTCAGTCCAAATTAATGTTCAAACTTGAGTTCTAAATTAGTTGTGGGGCACATATCGAGGCAGCAATGAATAGTATGTCCGCGTTTAATATCCGTTCACCTAGGGTATGCCTATGTTGTTCATCTTGGTGGAAACAAATAGTAAAGCAACCACCATCCTGCTTTTTATTAATTTAAAGCAATCATCACCGCTATCATTATTTTTGGATCCATCCAACGTTGTTACCATCACTCTAAATTTCTCATGCCTCCTTACATAATCTCACCATATTTTTTTCAGATGCATGTTAGATATTCTATACAAAGAATGCGCTTTTGCCAACGCCTTAGAGCCTAGGAGTGCTTAAGAGCTTGCTTAGGTGCGCCTTTTTAACTATGATTGCTTTGCTCTTGTATCACCAGATTTACTCATACAAACTTATTTTTAAATTGAAGGATCCAATCGAAACTCCAATGGCACAAAGGTATGTTCACGCATGTTTTTTAACAGTTTGCTCTTATCAATAGCTCTCTGATTTCAATTTCAATTGTTTATACCATCGACTTTCATATCATGCACATTACTAGCATCACAACAGAGCCAATAGTGTTATTGTACATGTAGATCCGTGGTACCTATCTCAAATCTTGTTGTGCCGTAGTTTCCTCATGCTTTGTATTCTTTTCACCGCCGCTTTGTCTTGAACTCGATATGATTTGAACCGTGTTCTATTTTGATTTTGCAAGACAATGCAAAGGACCATAGGACATAGATATATGTTTGTTCGATGCTTTTATTATGTACTAGTACTTGGCAATAGAAGACTTGGTAGTTTAATCCTCGTCCACCTTACTAATGAACCGGTTCACCAAATGAGTTTCATATACTAGTACATGCTAAACTTGTTGTGTGTCCGCTTGTTTCTTCTTTTAGAATGTCCGATGCAATATTGGGGAAGAGTGCCTTATTAAGCAATGGTAAAGGAAGTAATGCGATAAGGTTCAGATAGTGACACATCCTTGTTGGTTCTCCAACAAAGCTGATAAAACAGCTAAGGAAGACTATCTTGAAGATAGCTAGACAACCCCAAAGTCCCCGCCTTTGGTTTAGTGTTCGAGTTACGCCACTACCGCTGCACAAGCTATTCAAACTCACCGTTCTAATCATTTTGGTTTCTTGAGTCTCAACCACAAGTCGAAAGACATCGATCAGCTATGCTGCAACAAGAAGCGGAAGGACCGCAGAAGTCCCTCGGAGCATTCAGATGGATATTTTCTCGTGCAATGTTAAAGCGTTGAGGATTTTAGCGCTAAAACAGATAAAGCTAATAAGCTTGCTGCTTATTGCCGCCTTTGGTGGATACCCATGATAACGCTTTCTTGAGCTCTTCCGTTGTTTTAGTTATGTTTTGTTTTGTCAGCCGCTTATTTGCAATCGCCAATTTTGACGGCCAAAGGTATGTAATATGTCGCTTTGTTCCCTATATTTGTACCGTGGCTAACTTTGATGCCCAAAGGATGTTATATGTGTAATAGCTGTAATAGGCTAGCGCTAATTGCTTGCTTATTTATTTCCTTATTGTCTTGTTTAGTTGTTTGCTTGTAGTCACCGCAGCTTCTTTTTCTGTGTTTTTCTAGTGGCCACAATAGCCTATTTTTCAGAATTCAGGCCAAAATAATCATGGCAACACACGGATCGTTGTAACCATGGGCCTCCTCGCAGTCAGATGATCCATGGGCCTTCTTCCGTCAGATCCATTGGCCTCGGGCCGAGGTTCCATTGGCCTTCTATACGGGCCTTAGGATTCATGGGCCTTCTACGGGCCGTACGATCCATGGGCCTTCTACGGGCCGTACTATCCATGGGCCTCATACGGGCCATAGGATGCATGGGCCTTCTATGGGGCGTATCAGCATTTCGCCAATCATGGGCCGTACTATTCATGGATCATAACATGCCGTTAATAGGCCGTATTTGATAACTCTATGAAAACAGCCCAACGGGTTTTTTTGACATGAAAACGCCTAACGATAACGGTCCACAAACGGGCCGATCAGAACGATGGGCTGAATTTGGCCCACAAGCGTAAAATGACAAGAACGGGTCAGACGTGACCGAATGCTGCAAATGAGCCCAAGAATCAATGGGCCCTGAGAAGGCCGAAAGATAACTTGGGCTGGAAACGCCCAATGGAATAACGTGACGTTACGGGCTAGTTTCATTACGCCGCTTTCACCATGGGCCGCACGGGCCAAGAGTTACAAAGGGCCTCATATGGGCCGAAGAAGTCATGGGCCCACATGGGCCGGTTAAAACGGCCGAATCATATTGGACGCCCATGACGCCATCGGGCCTAATTCAGAGGGTGTAACGGGCCCGTTAGCGGGTCAGAATGGGCTATATGCTAACAAGTCGTTAACAAAGCCTTCCATGGCTGGCCTCCACCTCACCAAGTCAAACGAGCCACTTTTTCACAGAATGGGCCTCTATTAGCCGTACACGTGTCGTCAGATTACAGGCGCCTTCGGTCCAATGAGTGGATGATATCTCGCCCCAACGGTGAGCCGCCACGCAGTTTTCTCCGTACCAATGATGATTTTACACGTGGAAAATCCCCATTGGTCGGGTCTAACGGCTTATCGGATCCAAAACCGACCCGATAGCTTAACGGTGTTCCGCTACGGTGGATGCCACGCGTCGGTCACCCTTGACGAAAAGCACTTCGGACGCCACGATTTATCGTCATTATGGAAGTGGACACTCGCGATGATAATTTTGGTAATGTCATGAACACTTCTATGACAAATACGTATGACTATCTTGATTCTGTTATAAAATCGCCATGGATGTACATGCATGACAAAAATGCGACTCCATCGTGACAAACACGATCATCATGGAAGTGTATTTTTTTTGTAGTGGTATAGTCACAAGATAATACCGAGCCGGAACTTGTCTCGCATCCAAACTTATCCCATTCTCATGCAGGTACAACAACCTGCACTAGCCATACACAGCTCCTTGCGCCAAAGATCTCTTGTCGCCCAGCCGACTGCAGTGCCCCTTTTTCGTGGGAACAAGTTGACTCGGCCTCTTCTACCTCCCGCCACCTTCAGAGGAGTTTCTTGAGTTTTGAGAAGTGGGTTTGGGACCCAATAATCCCACTTAAGTACGTAATCTTCCTCTGTTGTCGCTCGGGACGCCCAACACTGTGAATTCATGACCGTAAAAGGTCGGGTCATGATGGTCTCCGCTCACATCGCGACATCCGCCCAACCCTCGAAATTATCCATCATGTCGTATATGATGTCATACGCCTAACGCTTATCTCGGACAAGTTCTGCTAAACACCCTTGCTTGCACTTCTCCGATATCCATTTTTCTTCCTTCAGCGTAACGGACAGCTACGCTCAAAAAGCAGGGTATATCACTTTCATGGCATCTCCGCCTGCTTCTTGGCACACCGTAAACGACGAAGTTTTTAACAGAAACTCGCCGGTGTGAGCTCAAGATCGATCCTATGCTACCAATTTAATTGGCTAGGACCACAAGAGCTCGTAAACAAGATGTTAAAATGCATATGCAAACATGGGTTAGAGGCTTGAAGCTTAGTTTTCCGGTAGCAAAACATAACCGATATCTCCCGCTTGTTTCTTCTACCTCTACTGCCGGGCCACTTATGCCATGCACCTTGGTGCATCTAGCAAGACCCTATAAACTGCTATCGTTTATGCCTATTTTTGAAATATAAAGTTGGCCATGAGCCATCTTTCCTTTTCAAAAAATGTTGTTGGTGGCTACAAATAGATTGATGAGTTCAGAGGATGAGATGGTGGCTATGGTGATGTTTATACATGCTTAAAGTATCCATAATTTTCAAGTTTAAATGTCATCACCTTTAAACTTTATGAGGATTTTATATTTATTTGTACTGATGTATTTATAAAAACATTCAATATTTGTTTATGCTTTTAGCATTTATTTCCTCGAGGCAAACTAATATTTTGGAATTGCGGATTTTTTAGAAACATACGAGGGTGATTTTTTAACCCAATATAAGGCCACATGACCTAGACTTTGTTCGGGGGGGGGCAGGCATGTCAGCATTCTAGAAGCTCAATGATGCTCTCCTTTAATGGCAAGCTTGTCCATCAAGTTTTAGGGGATTCACAAATTGTTTGATTTTATGAAACCGATGACAACCATTTATTTAGCTATACTAAGCTTGTGCATGTGCATTACCCGGGGCAATACTTTTTAGGGTAAAGCTAAGCTTTATAACTAACGATGCTCTCTAAATCACCCGAGACACAAACAGCCACTTGAGCCGCATAATAGAGTTCCACTCAATACATTCGTTCGTAAACAAAGACGACCTAATTTGATTAGATCATGCGCAATTGAGTTTGCAGTACGGTGACACACAGAAACAATAAGACGATCATACTAGACAAATCTTGATGCAAAATAAATAGATAGATAAAATTATGTTTTGGTTTTATGCAACATATTTGTATCATTTATTAAACTCGCAAAATAGGTATGTGACGTAATTAATCAGCTTTATTGGGTTTCCAAAGATAAGGGATTGGTTGTTATTCATGGGGAGAAAATGAAATATGGAACCTTACGCTCTTTTTAAATAGTAGAGATTCATCACTCCGGCCCGCTAATAATGCTCTCTATTTTTCCTTTTGAACTTGATAATGCTCTCATTTGCTTAAACAAAACATTTATTGCACGTAAAATTAAAATCACATTCAAAAACATTGACACAAAAGATTATCAAGTGCTCGACTAATTAGGAAAAACAAGACAGGAACAACATTTATATTCAAAGCTGAAAACAGAGTTTGTGTGAAGGCGAAATGTAGTAAGAAATGCTTGGCTACTAGTCTTAAGGGTTGAGCGCTCACTTTTGGCCTTTATCAACCGTGAGGAGATGAGCGGTGGGAGGAGAATGAAGAGAATAGGAGGAAGAGGAAGAGGTTGCCTACAATGGCGATGCGGGGTTAATGTAATCGCTACATGCGCAAATGCTTGATCAAGGCATGAGAATGCCTAGGCTTGAGCTTGATGCTGTCGTGACTACAACAAATTGATCAATTATAGGAGGGGGAGATGGTAGTTCTGGTGATGGGTGATATGTCCTTGACATATTTGGAATTTTTGAAGTTTAAATATCTCTATCTTATGATTTTTTTATGCAATTTTTATATTTATTTGGACTAACATATCAATAAAAACGTTCAATGTTGTTTCTATTTTTAGCCATTATTTCCTCAAGGCAAACATGCATTTTGGACTTTCTTTTGCGGGTCATGCATTTTGGACTTACGGAAAGAAAATAAGAAAACAAATACGAGTGTCGGTGTACGAAAGTAGGGGTTCTCCTTTGTACCCCTTTACTTGTGCACGGCCAGTCAGAGCCACGCCTACAGCCACACCTAGCAGGGCAGAGGAGGGAAGCCAAAGCACAAGACTACCAGAGCGGCGCCAAGACAGAGGCGCAAGAAGGCCAGGCAACAAAATAGATTTCCCCCGGCAAGAGTCTTGCCGAGGCGGCTCGCATGACCCCGCAAGAGCCCTTGCCGGGCAACTCACCCAACACTAGCATCGCAGCCACCCTTGAGCCTAAGAGTTCCGACACCATCGGCAACGCTTGGAGCCAAGGCTCTGGAACGCTCAGATGGTGGCATGCGGATCTTGTGAAGACAAAGAGCCTACAAATCCTAGAATAAGAACCAATACAAGACTCATCGAAGGCTAATTGCCGAGGATGCCCACGACGCCTCCGGCAAGGCTCCTTGTCAAGATACCCTCAAGCCCCCGCAAGCCTTCTTGCCAAGGGTGCTCACAAGGCCCGGCAAGACCCTTTGTCGGGAATATACGCAAGGCCACAAAGACCTTGCCGCCATTGTCGCCCCTGCCTTGGTGGCCACCCACCGCCTAAAGCAAGTACCCACGGGCAAGACATGGTTCCTATCCAACCAATCAGCACCTGCGGTGGCATGCAGATTCATGAAGACCCCGCCACCACGCCATCTCAGCAGCCTGCCACTTTCACATGGCGCTGCATGCCTTGTTGGCTCGATGCATGTCGCAAAGAACACGGAGCGGCGACGACGGATGGGCCTCAAGCATCATTCCCCGATAAAGCAAGAGGACACCTAAGTAGCGATTTAGTGCGCTTTGTCTTGTAATGACAAAGTATAAGCTTGTACATCAGATACCTTTCCACCTCCCCAGTGCACTGTGCTTAATCCCTTTTTACTATAAAAGGAGGCCCGAGGCGCATCGAGGAAGGATTCGGATCTTTTGGACTATGCACGCACCGTAGCTAGTTTGAGAGCTCAAGAACACTCAAATATACACCAAAGCAGGACTAGGTATTACGATCCTCGCGCCGAACTGGGTAAACGATCCTCGTGGCCGCTTTAGACCCGCTTTTGCACAACCCCGCCCGCCAACCATAGAAGGGATTACAATGATCCCATAGGTGTCGCTTCCAATCGACATCTTGGCGCGCCAAGTAGGGGCGCAGTTGTAAAAATCCGGTCTAGCAGTTAGCTTAGTAGTTCTTCATTGCCATGGCTCCCAAGAAGAATACGATCATGGCGATTGGTTCATCCGGAGCCGAACGGCCCGTACCAGTGCGGGCGGTGACGGGGTGGTCGTGGATGGAAGACGAGGCGCGGCCCGCGGACACCCACATCGCTCTGGCAGCCAAAGCTTGGCGAGCGGCATCGTTCATGCACAAGACGACGAACCGCACGCCACCAAGTTCAAAGGCGGAGCCATGCCTCTCAGCAGGCGCGCGGGCCTCCAAGGGCGTGTCGTACACCCACAAAGCGCGGCAACTTCCAAGATGCCTACGATGGCGCCCACAACACGCTCTTCCCAGGTTGTGCGCGACGAGAAACGTCACCACACTAGTGACCCCGGGCACCGCCACGGGAAGAGTCCTATGCATCGTTCACAAGACGTGGAAGACCAGCATGCACACCGAGGCGCCGCGAAATGGCGAGCAGCCGCAAGGTCGGATAGAGCTCCTTCTAACGTGGTTAGAAGTCGGAACGCGTCACGATCCACGCAGATTTCGCCACCACCCACGCCAGTAGAAGCCTTGGCACGTGCAGCTGCTCGCCTTCCTCCCCGCGGTAAAAGCACAACGAGTGGAGAGCCACCATTCGGAGCCTCATCGCCATCACCAATAAAGATGAGCTGTGACCAGAGGGACCCTCGGGTCAACGCTCTGACAAGCAACCGCATGCCGGTGCTGGAAGGACCGGAGGTGCTGCAACCACGGTGCACTCCCCTCCTTCACGTCAGCTACCGCGGGCGCCGATCCGTCAGGATGACGCTTGTGATAACATCTCCATAGCATCGTCTGACCCACGGACCCACCGTGATCAATGCCAAGTTCTTCGGGACACTTGAACCACCATGAAGACACTCGAACCACCATCGAGCGATGGCGCGAAGCACGCCATCAGTCAGACAGGCGGGCTGGGCCCACTATAGACCACCCAACACTGGGAGGCCCTGCTAGCTTACCGTACGAGGTGGGTTGTCCAGCCTTTACCCGTGAGCTACGACAATTCCAGTGGCCCACTCACCGCACGTTCAAACCTGATGTAGGCGAGAAGTACAACGGCAAGACTCACCCATCCGAAGTTCTCAAAGATCTACACCATCGCGATGCAAGCCGGGCTCACGACGACAAGGTGCTTGCCAATTACTTTCCGCTACGCTTAAAACCCAATGTCATTTCATGGTTGATGCACTTGCCGCTGATTCTATTTCTTCTGGTCGGATTTGTGCCATGAGTTTGTTACGCCTTTACGGAGGCCACCAAGCTCATGGCCAGCAAGCGATTTGCATGTCATCCTCAAAAGAAGGCTAAAAACTCACGCAAGTACATACAGAGGTTCAGCCGAAAAGACAACATCCCGGATGTTCATCCCGTCACCGCCATCAACAAGATTCCATCGAATGTGCGAATCGCAAATATGCGTGAAGAGTCAAGCGACAAACAAGGTCAAGGATGTGGCGGAACTCTATGTTCTGGCCGACAGATGCGCTCGGGCTGAAGAGGGAAGGAAGTACCCCAGCGAAGACGCCGGTGCGGAAACCGACTCCTCAGACGAAGACACCATCTCCCCGGCAAAGAAGGGCCGACACCGCAACATGAAGAGCAAGGGCAAAGTTGTGCCTGCCGTCGAGGGATCCGACGACGCCGGCGCTGCCAAGAATACCAAGGCATTTATCCCGCAAGGAAGTTGTTGCGCGCTACCGCTGGCCTTGGCGATCGCCAACAAGCCAGAAGCTCCGACAAGCGTATTACAAGATCCATCGCACTAAGGGCTATGACCTCGAATCGCCGACAAATCGAGCAGCTCCTTATAGAAGCGTAAAGACGAATATGAAAGGCGGGACAAGGAGAAGGCCGGATGGTGCCGAGGATCCTAAGAAGAAGCATGGCGCCAGCTGGTCGCCGCGCAAGGATAATCAACAAGAAAGGCTCACCGAGGCCGCCGATAAGGAGCACGAAGACGATGATCATGATGAGGAGAACGAGTCCAGCGAGCATGAGTTCTAGAAAGCTACTAAGGCCATAATGCCGATGCAGTGGCGCCACGCACACCTCTCACCGCCAGCTAAAGTAGTAGGCGGTGAGATTACAGCGGCGGAACCATCGTTCGATGCTAAAAAGCCACTGAAGTGGTGCAGCACGCCTATCATTTTTGACACCGAGGACAACCCTGATCGCACAACTGCGGTTGGGTATTTGCCGTTGTTGGTTTCACCAACAATACGCAACGTCAAGGTGACAAAAATGCTAGTTGACGGCGGGTGTCGGATTTCGGGTTCCGGCAAAACCCTTGAGGTTTGTAAACTGGGGTGTGCACGAAGATCTCTCCTCCCCAAGCACTCTCCCTCACTGCAATCTCAAGGCTCAGCGCGTAGAACTCGCAGAACAAAGGGACACAAGATTTATACTAGTTCGGCCACCATGTGGTGTAACACCCTACCCAAAGGTGGTGTGGTGGATTGCCTCTGGGCTAAGGAAGAACTAGTACAAGGGAAGTACAGCCTCAGGAGGAGAGGCGCCTTGTCTTCGTGAGCTTGTGGTTGAGGATGATCCAATGGCCTCTGATTAGTTTGTGTCCGATCAAGTTGCCTCCTACTATGGTGGCTAGCCCTATTTATAGTGGCCCTGGTCCTCATTTAAAATGTTGGCGGGAAGGGATGCCACACCGCCAAATTTGAAGGGAGACAACTAGTACAAGTTATCCCGACTAAAGGTGGTCTTCACCGGCAAAGGCTCGTGGTGACGCCGCCCTAGGCTCCACGGTGATCTCTCGCCCATCGCCCCGCTGGTCTTGGTCTCAAGCATTGATATGGAAACCTTTACCGATGCTCTCGACTCTCGCTCAAGGCTACCTGCTTAGCACCAAAGTGGAACGAGGACATCAAGGCAAGGCTAGCGCCTCACCGCCCCTGGGCCGCCATGGCTTATACACAGAACCTCGCGAGGTGCCCTTTCTTGATCTCTCCGCATGAGCCAGCCCGGTGAGGCCGCCCGAGGAGGTCTTAGTCGCCGCCTCACGAGGCTTGGCCTCGCAAGGGTCTTGAGTGTTTGTTGTGAAGATGGCCCGCGCAGGTCAGCGGTAGAGCCACGCCAGGCCGCAGTGCAAGTCTGGGACCCCATTCCCAGACGCCGACAAGAGCTCCCCGGCCCAAGGCGCTGGCTCGGACTTGGCTTCGAGGCGAAGACAAGGCAGGAAGTGCCGCGCCCCCAACAGCTAGCGGCCTTGGTCGACGCCATGATTGATGGGACGTATGCCCGCTTCCCACGCAACCTTGATATCCGTCACTAGCGCGGCCACCGTGACTTACATGCTTATCCCCATTGTTGGTGATGCGCCTCCAACTCTCCCCGCTTTTCCAAACAATAACCTCTTCTTCCAATCTATCCCAGCTCGCCCTACTTGTTGCCATGGCGCTCTAGTGAATGGAGTAGGAAAGAAGAAGTCTCTGGCCAGCCGGGCCACTCGGTCGTTGAACCCGGCTGTGGGCCGGGTCGTTGGTGCTCAACCAGAAGCCATGGACAAGGTGCACTTTGCGCCGCTGCTTGACTTCAACGAATGGGGAGGACGGCGGCTCGCTCCGATGTCACGCTTTCTTCATTACGGTGACAGCCACCGAGGTCCACCTTCATCGACGCCTTGTGGGCTGGCCTCGCCCTCCCATCTTCGCCTTCAACGCCGTTTCTCCCACTATCGATCCATATGTTGCACCTGGATCCCCATTAGTCCCCCTTCTGCCGCTTTTGCTTTCGCTTCACGAGGCCCTCGTGGGCATTCCCTTCCGCGGGCCCTATTGCACCATTTCTTCTGTCAGACCGACTAGCCTCGGCAAGGCTTGGGATATTTGAGATTCCGTGCCGTGGCTGCGACGGCTGGGCTCGGGATTGATTTTGAGCTTCCACCATCCACAAGCGAAGTTTCGAGACGGGTGGTGTTCAGGACGCCGGTGTGCTCAGCTCCTTGTTTTGCCCTCTTGGCGCCTGGGCTGTTTCAGCCCCGCCCGGGCCACGAGAAGCTCATGACCCCCGCCTTGCCTTTGTCTCTGCTCCTGCTGAAGAGGTTGAAACATCTCGGCGGATCGCGCCATGGTGATGAAGGAGTTCTTCGACGCTGGTGCTGCCCCACTCTGGCTACTCCCGCCGATGTGGGCCTCAGATGGCGTGCCAGATCACATGAGGCTTCAGGAGTCGGGGCTTCCGCCCGAGGCATGAAGAACGGTGCTTGAGGTCCTGACGAGCGACCCCTCGCCAGCTGATATGCCACAGGGGGGCTTCTTTTGTACTGCTGCTCAAACAGGGTGGAGTTCGCAGGGCAGATGCCCCCCTTCGATGAATGGGGGCTACGTCCAGTCGGCCTTGAGGGGCCCCGCGAGAACCCTGTCTCTGTGGTCCCCTGCCTTACCGCCAGCGCCAAACTTACCCCAAGAGTGGATGCTGGGGGCGAGCATCACTGGAGGCCGGAGGCGCGGGTGCTGAGGCGTCGACACCGCTCGAGGCTCCCGAGGTGCCATCCCTGGGAGCCCGTGACTCTTGCCTTAGGGTGATAGCTGAGGGGGCGACACAACTGGCCGCCCCCGAGGCCAAGCCTCCAAGGTCTCAAAAGGTCATCATGAGGCGGAGCTCAAGGCTCTCAGCCCAAAGACTCCCGAGGTCATCTCCTCGGCGCCACCACCACGCCTGCGGTTGGGTTGTCGGCCCAACACTTCGGCCGATTCTGTCTGGACTTCGATGTGCTCTGCAAGAGGAAAGGGTCTCCAAGCTGCAGCAGTGATGCCTTTCGGCCGTTGAAGCAGAGGAAGTATATCGCCATAGACGAGTGAGTACCTTATCTTTGTAATTTCTTGAGTGTCGCTTCCTCCCGACATCGGCTCCTCATGGTCCTTCGCCAGTGGCCGCTGGTCTCCCAGAAGCAACCTGATCCCGCTGAATCCCCACGGGCCTTGGGTGCCCTAAGCCAAAGATGCCGCCTCCGGCGAGGAGGCCACTGCAGAGGCAAAGTCGCTAGCCTGATGCCTCGAGCCCACGCCTTTGCTTGCCTCCTCCTCGTGGCCTCGCCTCGATGTAGCAAGCATGCCAAGGGCTCCTCCTCCAAGTTATGGACGGCGGCCGGATGGCTTCGATCCTGGCTTCTTCTTCAAACAATGGGCTCAACCCATCCGCTCCCTCGCCGAAGCTTGGCCAAGGACCCGAGAGGCGCCAGCCCCACTCTATGCCGAAGGGGGTGAGCCGCTCCGATCCCGGCCGGCAATCCTCAGAGGATCGAAGTATGTCTAGAGGGGGGTGATTAGACTACTTGACAATATAAAATTCTGCCTTTTGACAAAGAACAGTTTTGGCAGATTCACAATTATGATCAAGTCAAGCATCACCCTACACATGCAATTCTAGAGTATAGGCAGCGGAAAGTAAATTGCACATGTAGTAAAGAGAGGTGGAGAAGAGCAAACGCAATTTTGAGACGCGGTGATTTTTCTCGTGGTTCCGAGTAGGTGGTGCTATCGCATTTCCACGCTGATGGAGACTTCAACCCACTGGAGGGTAACGGCCATGAGAGTCCATGGAGGGCTCCACCCACGAAGGGTCCACGAAGAAGCAACCTTGTCTATTCCATCATGGCCTATGCCCACGGAGGGCTAGCCTTACTGCAGATCTTCACCAAGTAGGCGATCTCCTTGCCCTTACAAACTTCTTGGTTCAACTCCACATCTCGACGGAGGCCCCAAGCGACACCTAACCAATCTAGGAGGCACCACCTCCAAAAGGTAATAGATGTTGTGATGATGATGAACCTTGCTCTTGTGCTTCAAATGATAATCTCCCCAACACTCAACTCTCCTCACCGATTTGGCTGTGGTGGAAGAAAGGATTGAGTGGAAAGCAACTTGGGAAGGCTAGAGATCAAGCTTCATATGGTGGGAGGGAGCAACTTGATCTCAACACAAGGGTAGGTAGTTCTTCTCGTAAATGTAAGGTAGGAGTGGTAGTTCTTTTCGATGGCTCTTCCACGAATGAAGAGGGGTGGAGGGGTATTTATAGCCTCCACACAAAATCCAACTGCTATAATACATTTGACCAATCTCGTGGGACCGGTTGACAACTCGTGAGACCGATAGTTCAAATAATGTGAACGTTGGGATTTTCGGGGACCGAATATACAATCTTGGTTAGTCCGATTCGTAATGACAAGAGCATACCAATCTTGGTGGATCGATTTCATCATCTCGGTGACACCGATTTGATGATAGAAGGTTACGTGCTTGGTAACTCATTTTTCGTGAGACCGAGTTCTAATCGGAAAATCCGAAGTTTTCTAGGGTTTGGCTTTTGGTCGAGGTGGTTCATCTCGGTGATGAGTTTGGAATATCGGTGGGACCGAGATTACTTATGAGTGTATATGGCAGTGAAAGTTGTCGATAGTTTAGGAGATGTATCACTAAGCACTTGAGCAACCAGATCATCATCATAACCTCATCCCCTTTAATAGTATTGGCTTTCCTATGGACTCAATGTGATCTTGGATCACTAAACCAAAATGGAGTCTTGAGCTTTTGCCAATGCTTGCCTTAGCATTGGGGGGTCCACTTCTTCATTCTTGCCATACCCATATCATTGAACTCTCTCAAATGATTCTCAAGTAACTATTAGTTCAATGATATATATATTGTTATTAATTACCAAAACCACCTGGGATTAGTTGCACTTTCAATCTCCCCTTGGTAATTGATGACAACATATAGATCAAAGCTTCGGCAAAGGATATAATCAATGAATAATATCGTCGCTTTGAGAAGTATGTGATAAGCAAGAGCTCCCTAAATTTGTGCATTATTTAAGATTTGCATTTGAATGCAAATGCACAATCGATTAGGATCATGGGTCACTCTTCCATGTCACATACATCTTGGTGGAGCGACAAAATGATAAGAATGAACAAAGATGCACCCAATCACCAAGACATGAGTAAATGGTCATACAAGATATGAATGGCATATGATAAGCATTAGCACACATTAAAGCATAGTACCACAAGCACTCATTAAGGTAGAATCAAACGAGTATCAAACACAATCAATGTCTCAAAACCAAAAGTATCTCAAAGAAACCGCAAAAAGAACGAAGAGCAAAGCGCAAAGACAACAACACTCTCTCGAAGTCCTATGATCTATACACTTTCCCTTTGGCAACAAGTTACCAAAAGTTCTAAAAGGCATAGAGCTAAGCCACCACCGACTCTCGGGCGGGCGTTCCTGCCTGTTGATGTCGGAGGATATGACAAGATCGGGCGAAGACTTCACCGATGTCTCAGCCGGAGGAGGGTCACCGAGCCGAGCCGAGCAACCGATGGAACTGGAGGTGCAAGTTGTAGTCCCGTGTCGGCCATCGAATAGCAATGATCGGGGTCCTGGGGAACAGGAGTACCGCTGATAAGCATCCCGGACTAAGTCATCCTCGCATCTCACGATAAGCTCTTCCTTCTCCCGCTTTGCTTCCTCAATGTCTCGCCTCAAGCTTGTTGACAATACTTGCACTTCAACACTTTCACGCCCGAGCGTGGATCTTGTCTTCAACAATCTTCTCTAAGCTCTCCGAGACTGCATAATGTCTGGCCAGCGTTGTTCAATCCTTTGGGTAGCTTCAAGAATTTGCTCTCCAAACTCTTTGGTTTAGCTGCCGGCCGCTGCCGCTTCCTTGTCACTTTTGGCTTTCTTGGCAGCTTCGATCTTGGCTTGACCTTCAACAGATGTCGGATCATCCTCATTCATCACAACAACATTGTCTTCATGCTCGCTGCAACGGTAAATGTTCTCTATCCAACAAGAATGTGCCCGTGCAAACTTGGCATTGATAAGCATCTCAATCATGGGCAAATCCATTACCGACTTTTTCTCGTCACCGCAATTCTCTTAATGGTTTCTACCATCAAGTCCAT
The DNA here is from genome assembly GCA_021437245.1 of Aegilops speltoides. Classification (NCBI taxonomy): domain Eukaryota; kingdom Viridiplantae; phylum Streptophyta; class Magnoliopsida; order Poales; family Poaceae; genus Aegilops; species Aegilops speltoides. The sequence continues at coordinate 7,087 of JAHHZJ010003885.1, read as the reverse complement.
CACCTTGAAAGGTGCTTTCATCAAGTATGTGCAGCATGTTGATAGAGTATCCTCTCGATCATGCGATGATCTCCATTTGGGCATCAAGGTATGCCTCTGTAATGGTATTAGTGGTAGGTAGGCCTGCCCGAGATAGTAGACGAGCCGAGCCTCCATTCCCAAATCCTTTGCCGAACCTCTTTGTACATGTTCTTCATGGATTCATGGTTCTTCTTGGAATCCCATATACATCAATATCATCTTCTCGCTAATCGAGCATTCAGAATTTCTGCCCATTCTTCAATGTAAGAAGAAAATCTTTGACCTTCAAATCCACACAATCTTTCCATCGTAGAAGTGAGTCAGGCATAGAATTGCATAATCATCTCATCGCTCCAACCGGTCAATTTCGACCTACAAAGTCTGCAACACCACAAGCAAGTGAAACTTTCATGCACATGTGGAAAGAAATCTCGGTTTTTGCATGTCACAATGTACTTCCAAATAACATATCTTGTGTTCACATTATGGGCTTCTTATCCATCAAGACGGTCTCATTGAAGTCCTCGCTGCCTCGTGTGAAATCGATCTACAAGCAGTTTTATCCTCACGGCATATGGGTCGATTGTCTCCATAGCCTCGAGACCTCTATCTTTCCTTGCCTTCATATCCTCACTTGAGGATGAGCATCATTATGTAGTGGCAGTTTTTGACGGTTTCAAAGAAACCGGTCCTTCACCATCCGACTCACCGGTGGCACATCATCCTTGTTCTTTTCGATGCCGGAATGTTCCCGATGGTCTTCTTGGCTTGGCAGCAGCTTTGCCGGAGCTGCCTTAGCTGGAGCAGATTTCTTGGCTTTGACGTGGCTCCAGCCTTAATGGCATCACCCATGAACTTTGGCTTCGAGAAGGAGGTCAGTGCTTCCTCATCCTCATCTTCCTCTCACGCATCATGCACTATCCTCTTTCTCTTGAGGTTTTCACTTTGCTTGCAAATGCTTCTCCCAAATTCAGCTTCTTAGCAACAGCTGATCGCTGACTTTTGCCGGTGCCCTTCTTAGTTTGTCGACTTTGTTGCTTTTGGCAACAACCTTCCTCTTGGGCTTTGAGGTCACTCTCCTCAACAACAAAATCTGAGTCTTCATCATCCGAGTTCTCTTCTTCTAGCTCGTGGCTGCAGGAGGTAAACCACTTGGTGTACTCTCTCACCATCATCCGATGAGCTGCTAGGATCGTGACTAGTGCCTCGCCTCGAATGTCTCTGCAATGGGTGTCTCTCGACTGCTTCGACTGCACCGCATCCCATATGGCTGACAACCCGTGAATAGATAAGGTGTAGGCAGAGTAGAAGAGTCATCAAAAATGCGTAAGTTTTTGCAAAAAATGAGTTCAAATTCTAGTATTAGGTTTTCACAGAAGACATTTCGTCGATCGAAGTTTAAGATTCAGTGAATCAAGTGTTTAAACAGAGCTTACACCACTTTCGTTTGATCAAGCGGGTTTCGTCCCGCCGAAAACACTAGGGTTTCACAGAATTTCATTTCGTCACACCGATTTGCACAACTCGCTTGGACCGAAGGTGCAGGCAATGGCTATAGGCCAAATCGGTCATACCGAAACTATAAAATCGGTCTCACCGAGATGTGTTCAAGGAAACCTAACCCTAAAACTTTTACTCAATCTAGTCCAAATGAACTAATCTGTGTACAGGAGGATTTCAATCGTGGGCAAGATTCTAGGCAATCCAAACGCGCATTGAATCGAGATGGAGCACGAGGGATCAAAACTCACCCTAACTTGGTGGAGTTTTCACGGCGGCAACGGCGCGGAGAAGATGTCCGCTGACGGCGACGGAGACCTGCGCGAGGGCGACAGTGCTGACGCACGGCGATGATCCGGAGACCAAGGCGACGGCAGCAAGGGTGTGGGGGCTAAACGCTTGAAGAAGGAATCAACGCTGCCCTCCGAGTATATATACCCCTTCGCTGTCGGTGGACCGAGTTGTAAACTCGGTGGCACTGAGATGGATAACTCGCAGGCAGCTATGCACTTCGTCACGCCTAAAATCACAACTCGGTTTCACCGAGGTGAAAACCTAGATCAGTCTAAATGCTTTCGTTCACCGAGTTTGAGTGAGTTGGTCTGACCGAAATCAATTAGAAGGTTTTGAAGTTAGCTTGACGGATCGGTGGTCTCGAAAGCCTCACCCGTGAGGGTCCAAAATGACTTGTTCAAAATTTGTGATGTAAGCATGAATAGAATTTGAGACAAGAAAGCATAGATAGCTAGAGGTATTTAGGCATTCTTGTCCATCCATTTGGTCGTAAAAATCAAAACGACCAAAACAACAAATGGATGTCCTTGAATGGATAAAATTATGCATCCAACATGCTCACACAATAAGATAGCAAATGAAATATGTGTCAAACATGCACAATCAAAACTCTATTTACTAACACCCAATTTGTCGATGACTAGGTCATCTTTATATGAGTATATTGACTTAGGAGCCAAATGAGAACATTTGATCATAGGTCATACTCATCGTTTAAGCACAAGTGGGGTTACCACTTTACATAAAGCATTAATGTGTTCACATCATTTGAAGATGCTTTAGCTCAATTTTAGAGCAAAGCTCCCCTAGATGTGAGAACCCCTTTAAAGGGTCAAACTAACCTTGGGTTGTCGAGAAGACTTCATGTAGATGTTGAAGATGTGGATGCTCAATGTTGATGGAGATCATCAAGAGTTGGGAGCAACTTTGATTCTGCACTTTCAATACCTACATGGGTTAGTCCCACAAGGAACAAACAAGGATATCCATGGACATAGATTGAAGTTCACAATAGATGATGTCCATGAAAGCAATGATTACCTTGTCCCTTGACTTACCAACAAGAGGGTTTGTGACTCCATGAACTAGTGCACAATGTGGAAGTTGATTGCACAAGTTTTTGCCAAAATGAATGTGAGTGAAGTATGTTATGAGTCACCTCAAGAACTTTCTAGTTCTTCTTCTTCGATCCACATCATCTTGATGGGAATCCTTGGGGTTGTAGTTGAGCTTGACGAAGTAGAACTTGACGCTTCCTTGGGAATCCACTTGACCATGGCTTGAGGTGCTTCAACAAATGCATCAATCTCCTCTGAAGCTTGTCCTTGCCTTTTAGCTTGTGGTCTTGTGGTGGAAGGTCATCTTGAGCTTGTTCCACATTGGAAGAAGTAGGATCATACTTCTCCTTTGAGGAATAAACTGTGAGTAGGATATTGACCTTTCTTCCCATTCAACACCTTCGGCGTGAACTTTCGCCAAAACCAATTCCTTGATTCTTCCGGTGCCTTCCTTGCTTGTAACAATTTCTCAAAGTTCTTGCTTCCGCAAGGCTCTTGGAGACACCTTTCTATGATACCTTTCAATAAACTATTTTCTTGCTCAAGTGTAACTTGGCTTGAAACATTGTTAGTGGAATCAAGAGAACTACTAGAAGCAACAACATTGAATTTAGCATGTTTATTGTTACTACTAGAGAAAGAATTTTTCTTATGCTTGTCATGCTTAGTCTTAATGGGTGGCAAGAAATTAGACAAGAGAAGTCGCTTACAAGATATGAAGAACTCTTCTTTTGAAGATCGCCATTGATTTCTTTTAGAAACTCATGTTCTTGCTCTAGAGTGAGCTTCTCAAGCGTAGCTTCTCATGAGATCTTAGGAGCTCTCTATGATCTTCTTGAGTTGTTTCATGAGCTAACTTAAGAGTGTTTAGTTCTTTAGTTAGACGCTCAATCTCCTTCATAGCATTGTCATTCAATTCTTCTCACTATAAAGACTACTAGCTTGTTCATCGTTACTAGGTTCATTGGATTTATCATGTAAGAGCTCATCTTCACCAAGCAAGTCATCCTCATCACTATCAAAGTCAATGAATTCAGTGGTGTGATACCTTGGGGCCTTTAGCCATGAAGCATCTTCCAATTCCTCATTTGGTGAATCAAATAAGTCGAGGAGTTGGAGTTGGAGGATACGAGAGCAAGACCGCAACACCTTCATCTTGATCAGTAGTCGGAGTTGGAGTGATAGCTTCTTCGATTGATTGTCTGAGTCGGAGCCGAGACCCATTCACCTACATGAGCTTGATGTTTTCTTCTTGTGTACCTCCTTGATGACTTGTCTTTCCTCTCCTAATCCTTGCTTCTCCGAGAGGATCTTCGCTCATAACGATCATCTCTACTCCTTCTCTTCCGAGGTGACTCATCTCTTGAGCTTCTTCTTCTTGGAGATTCTTCTCTCTCTTGTGGGGAGCCAGACACTCATTTGAGTAGTGTCCGGTCTTCCACAATTGTAGCAGCTTCGATCACGACTAGAAGATCTCTTTTCATCATATGATCTAGACTTTGAGCTTCTCTTTGCCTCTATTCTTGTAGAATTTGTTGAAGTTCTTCACCATTAGGCTTATCTCTTCATTGGAAACTAACTTGTCACTTGAGGTTGTAGGGAGCATCACTTGTAGCTTTGTAAGCACCACTTGACTTGTTGTGAAGCTCTTCCTTATCCTTAAGTGTCATCTCATGAGCAACAATTCTTCCAATGACTTCACTTGGCTTGAGATTCTTGTAGTTTGGCATCATTTGGATCAAAGTGCACACGGTGTCATACTTTCCATCCAAAGCTCGAGAATCTTCTTGATGATGAATCGGTCGGTCATTTCTTGCTTCCTAAGCCGGCAATCTCATTTATGATGAGAGCAAGCCTAGAGTACATTTCAGCGATCCTTCACCTTCCTTCATCTTGAACTTGTCAAGTTGACCTTGAAGAACATCTAGCTTTGATTCCTTCACGGACTCGTACCTTCGCATTTCAACCAAAGTATCCCAAATCTCTTTTGCATTCTCAAGACGGCTGATTTTGTTGAACTCCTCGACACAAGGCATTGAAGAGAATGTCACAAGCTTGAGCATTGTTTTGCAACATCCGCAATTCTTCCGCTAGAAGCCATGATCCGAACTTTTCCTTCCTCAAGAATTCACCTTGCATACCAACACAAATAATGCCCCATGCGGCTGGGTTATGGCCAAGAATATGCATTTTCATTTTATGCTTCCAACTAGCAAAATTTGTACCATCAAAGTAAGGACCTCTACGAAAATCACCCTCACTAGACGCCATACTCTCCTAGGTTGTGAAACCAAGCTTATGGAGTACAATGGAGACCAAAGCTCTGATACCACTTGTAGGATATCGAAAGTATGTCTAGAGGGGGTGATTAGACTACTTGACAATATAAAAATTCTGCCTTTTGACAAAGAACAGTTTTTGGCGGATTCACAATTATGATCAAGTCAAGCATCACCCTACACATGCAATTCTAGAGTATAGGCAGCGGAAAGTAAATTGCACATGTAGTAAAGAGAGGTGGAGAAGAGCAAACACAATTTTGGAGACGCGGTGATTTTTCTCGTGGTTCCGAGTAGGTGGTGCTATCGCATTTCCACGCTGATGGAGACTTAAACCCACGGAGGGTAACGGCCAGAGTCCACGGAGGGCTCCACCCACGAAGGGTCCACGAAGAAGCAACCTTGTCTATTCCATCATGGCCTACGCCCACGGAGGGCTAGCCTTACTGTAGATCTTCACAAAGTAGGCGATCTCCTTGACCTTACAAATTTCTTGGTTCAACTCCACATCTCGACGGAGGCTCCCAAGCCGACACCTAACCAATCTAGGAGGCACCACCTCCAAAAGGTAATACATGGTGTTGATGATGATGAACCTTGCTCTTGTGCTTAAAATGATAATCTCCCCAACACTCAACTCTCCTCACTGATTTGGCTGTGGTGGAAGAAAGGATTGAGTGGAAAGCAACTTGGGAAGGCTAGAGATCAAGCTTCATATGGTGGGAGGAGCAACTTGATCTCAACACAAGGGTAGGTAGTTCTTCTCTAAATGTAAGGTAGGAGTGGTAGTTCTTTCTCGATGGCTCTCTCACGAATGAAGAGGGGGTGGAGGGTATTTATAGCCTCCACACAAAATCCAACCATTACACACATTTGACCAATCTCTTGGGACCGGTTGACAACTCGGTGAGACCGAAAGTTCAAATAATGTGAACGTTGGGATTTTCGTGGACCGAAAATACAATCTCGTGAGTCCGATTCAGGCAATGACAAGAGCATACCAATCTCGGTGGGACGACTTCATCATCTCGGTGACACCGATTTGATGATGTATGTTACGTAAGCTTATAACTCATTTTTCGTGAGACCGAAGTTAGAATCGAAAATCCGAATTTTCTAGGGTTTGGCTTTTGGCCGAGGTGGTTCATCTCGTGACTGAGTTTGGAATATCGGTGGACCGAGATTACTTATGAGTGTATATGGCAGGAAAGTTGTCGATAGTTTAGGAGATGTATCACTAAGCACTTGAGCAAACAGATCATCATCATAACCTCATCCCCTTTAATAGTATTGGCTTTATGGACTCAATGTGATCTTGGATCACTAAACCAAAAATGGAGTCTTGAGCTTTTGCCAATGCTTGCCTTAGCATTTTGGGGGTCCACTTTTTAGTCCTTGTTATACCCATATCATTGAACTCTCTCAAATGATTCTCAAGTAACTATTAGTTCAATGATATATATATTGTTATTAATTACCAAAACCACCCGGGATTAGTTGCACTTTCAAATCCTCGGTGGAGGACGGACCCTAACGCACACTTGTTCAGCAAGACGAGCGGAGTGTCATCCGCCACGAGCTCTTTCAGAGGCAATGGGCGCTGGCGAGCTGGCCAACTGGAAAACTCGTGGATGTCGACGCGCTTTGAAGCCGAGGGTCTCCTGCTGGTGGAGGAGTGGCATCAATCAAGGTGGCTATCAACCTTGGCGCCTTCAAAGCGTGAGCACACCAACGCGAAGGCCGAGGCACTGGTAACCTCGGCGCGAGGCCAGCCCGAGCCTTGAGGAGTCTGTGGAGGCGATCGTCACCGCGGTGATCACCGAGAGAGCGCAGCGGAGCTCTCGCTTGAACGCTCGCTGGAGCAGCAGGTGGAGGCGCGCAGCCGCTTTAGCCGGCGGCGGGGCGCACTATCCGACGAGGAGGAGATCTTGAGGC
>JAHHZJ010003884.1:0-25236 GCA_021437245.1 Aegilops speltoides | reverse complement strand
AAGGCTGCTCGCATTTCGCCGCAGAGTCACCAGATGTTCCTCTATACGGAGGGAGGGTTCCAGATTTCCATTGACCGTGTTGACTACTGAGGGCTCGCATCTTGAGCTTTAGCTATGCAATATGCGGCACCGCTGAATTTTGCAAACGCGTTCGCCTCGAGCAGAGTATGATAGCCGCTATGGAACGGGACTATATCAAGATTAACTTCGCGTCGAAATTATCCGGGATCCAAGACCACTTCCAGCAGACTGAGCCTGCATAGCTTGGCTTCCACTTCGGATGACACCTTTAAAGGTTGTCTTTGTAGGTTTAACTTGATGGGTCTATGCCCATTTTGGCGTGATCAGATCCTCGACAAAGCAGTGTTCAAAGTTGCATCGCCGTCCCATCATAGACTCTCATGAGGTGGAACCCATCAACGATTGGGTCTAAAACCAATGCGGCAATCCGCCATGGCGATGTTGGTCGGATGGTCTCTTCGATCGAAAAGTGATCTCGAAAGAGGACCATGGGTTGAACTTTGGGGCGATTAGCTCCATCACAGACGCCCCAGAGCGCGCTTCCTCCCTCTTGGGTATATGGGTCGGTATATCATATTCACCGTCCGCACTTGTGGGGAAAACCCTTCGTCTTTATTGTTCGCGTCGGTCTCTTCCTCGCCGCCGCTTATTTAGCCCCTTGTCATTGTTTTCGCAATTAACTTGCCACCGCTTGAACGCCCAACAATCTCTATTGGTGTGATTAGCTGGGTTTTCAGAGGTGCCATGTATCCGCATAAGCGGTCGAGTATACGATCCAGATTGACGGACCCGGAGGTGTAGGATCGAAGTATGTCTAGAGGGGGGTGATTAGACTAATTGACAACTTAAAAGTTTTGCCTTTTGATTGGAGTAGTTTCTTAGCAAGTTCACAATGATGACCAAGTCAAGTATCACCCTACACATGCAATTCTAGAGTTGTGGCAGCGGAAAGTAAATTGCACGATAGTAAATGAGAGGTGGAGAAGAGCAAACGCAAGTTGGAGACACGGAGATTTTTCTCGTGGTTCCGATAGGTGGTGCTATCGCCAATCCACGCTGATGGAGACTTCAACCCACGGAGGGTAACGGCTGCGCGAGTCCACGGAGGGCTCCACCCACAAGGGTCCACGAAGAAGCAACCTTGTCTATGCCATCATGGCTCACGCCCACGGAGGACTAGCCTTACTGGGTAGATCTTCACGAAGTAGGCGATCTCCTTGCCCTTACAAACTCCTTGGTTCAACTCCACATCATGACGGAGGCTCCCAAGTGACACCTAACCAATCTAGGAGGCACCACCTCCAAAAGGTAATAGATGGTGTTGGTGATGATGAACTCCTTGCTCTTGTGCTTCAAATGATATCTCCCAACACTCAACTCTCCTCACCGATTTGGCTGTGGTGGAGGAAGGGATTGAGTGGAAAGCAACTTGGGAAGGCTAGAGATCAAGTTTCATATGGTGGGAGGAGCAACTTGATCTCAACACAAGGGTAGGTAGTTTTCTTCTCGTAAATGTAAGGTAGGAGTGGTAGTTCTTTCTCGATGGCTCTTCCACTAACGAAGAGGAGGTGGAGGGGTATTTATAGCCTCCACATAAAATCCAACTGCATACACATTTGACCAATCTCGGCCGACGGGTTGACAACTCGGTGAGACCGAAAGTTCAAATCTTAGAACGTTGGGATTTTCGTGGGACCGAAAATACAATCTCTTGCTAGTCCGATTCTTCCAAAGTCTAGGGTTTGCCAATCTTTGGGACTGATTTTCTCATCTCGGTGACACCGATTTGAGTACGTAGGTTACGTGCTTGGCAACACCAATTTCGAATGACCGAGTTTGGAATCGGAAAATCCGAGATTCTTAGGGTTTGGGTATATGGCTGAGGTGGTTCATCTCGTGTGATCGAGTTTGGAATCGTGGGACCGAGATTACTTATGAGTTTATGTTGGAGTGAAAGATTGTCGATAGTTTGAGAGATAAATCACTAAGCACTTAGAGCAACCAGATCATCATCATAACCTCATCCCCTTTAATAGTATTGGCTTTCCTATGGACTCAATGTGATCTTGGATCACTAAACCAAAATGGAGTCTTGAGCTTTTGCCAATGTTTTCCTTAGCATTTTGAGGGGTCCACATCATCACCATTGCCATACCCATATCAATGAACTTTCAAATATTCTCAAGAAATGATTAGTTCAATGATATATATGTTGTTATTAATTACCAAAACCACCCGGGATTAGTTGCACTTTCAATCTCCCCTTTTGGTAATTGATGACAACATATAGATCAAAGCTTCGACAAATGATATAATCAATGAATAACATCGTCGCTTTGAGAAGTATGTGATAAGCAAGAGCTCCCCTAAATTTGTGCATTATTTAAGATTTATGCTTGAATGCAAATGCACAATCGATTAGGATCATGGGTTACTCTTCCATGTCACATACATCTTGGTGGAGCGCACAAAATGATAAGAATGAATAGCATGCACCCAATCACCAAGACATGAGTAAATGATCATACAAGATATGAATGGAATATGATAAGCATCAAGCACACATTACACAAGATGATCAAGCACTCATCAAGATAGAGCAAACGAGTATCAAACACACGAAGTATCTCAAAGAACTCAAAAGTATCTCAAGGAAAACCGCAAACGAAAGAGCAAAACGAGCACTCTCTCTCGAAGCCCTATGATCTATACACTTTTCCCTTTGGCAACAAGTTACCAAAAGTTCGAAGGTATAGAGCTAATCGCCACTCAGACTCACGCGGCTCCTGCCTCAAGGCTGATGGAGTGGAGATAGCTGCATCTCGCAAAGCTTCACAAGTCTGTGGAGCCGAGGAGTGGATATCAAGCCGGTGCCGAACCGACGGAGCTGTAGGAGGTGCCGATGTAGTAGCCTGGGTCTCGCCATCGAATAGCAAATGATCCGGCTTTGTGGCACCGGAGCAGCTGCTCATAGTCATCCCGACCATATCACCTTCCATCTCCCTCATGAGTTCTCGCTTTCTCCTCTTAGCTTCCTCGATGTTCCGCCTCAAGCTTGTTGACGGTGACTGCACTTCACCACTTGACGCCCGTGAGCATGGAACTTATCTTCAACTATCCTCTCAAGGCTCTCCGAGATCTGCACTATGCTGGCCAAAGCGTAGCTCAATTCTCCGAGTGGCTTCAAGAAGTTGTTCTCAACGCCTTGGGCTTTGTCTGCCGCTTCCTTCTCACTTTTTGCTTGTTTGGCAGCTTCAGACTTAGCATGTCCTTCACAGATGTGGAGCATCCTCACCATCACAATCTCATTATCCTCGTGTTCAGCTGCAGCGGCAAGTGGGGTCTATCCAACAGATAGGTGTCCGTACCAAACTTGGCATTAATGAGCATCCGAATATGTGGAGCAAACCCACACGACTTCTTCTTCGGTCTGTCATTGTCCTCTTGATAGTCTCAACTATCGTGTCCATCACCTTAAAAGGTGTCTTCGATCTAGAATGTGCAGATGTTGATAGAGTACCTCTTATCATGCGGTGGTCCTCGACTTAGGCATCAAAGTATGCCTCGTAATGGTGTTGGTGGTTGGGAGACCTGCTCAAGATAGTAGACTCAACCAAGCTTCCATATCTCAACATCCTTCTCCTTTACCTCATTGTACATGTTCTTCATCGACTCGTGATTTTTCTTTGAATGCCATAGACATCAATGTCATCATCCCTTGATACAGTGCATTCAGCAATGCTTCCATTCTTCAACAAGAGAATGGAATCTCTCGCTTCTCACATCCATACAATTCCCATCTAGATAGAAGTGTGCGTGGCATAGAATCGCATGATCATCTCATCGCTCCAAGCTGTCAATTTCTCAACCAACGAACTCGCAATCCCACAAGCGTGAAGCTTTCATGCACATGTGGGAAGAAGTCTCGTGGTTTTCATCGCCGATGTAATCCCACCATATATCCGTGTCAAGAATAATTGGCTTCTTATCCATGAGCACTGCCTCATAAAAGTCTTGTTGCTCTCTAGTGTGGAATCTTGGGTCAATCGCTGTTCTTCTCCGGTGGCATATGGATCTGCTTGCCTCCATAGCCTCGAGACCTTTATCCTTTCTCTCCTTCATATTTTCAGCTCGAGGATGAGCATCATTATGAATCGCAATTTCTGCCGAGCTTGAGCAAAACATGAGCCTCATCATCTCGATTCTCGCAGTGGCACATTGTCCTTCTTCTTCTCTCAAGGGTGTATGTTCCTCACAGCCTTCTTGGGCTTGGCAGCTGGTTTGGCTTGGGCTGCCTTTGCCGGAGCTGATTGCTTAGCTTTTGTGGGTGCTCCTGCCTCGATGGCATCACCCATCAACTTCGCTTCGAGGAGGCTGGGTGCTTCTCATCAATCATCATCATCATCAGCTTCTTCATGAACTTTCCTCTTCCTCTTGGAAGTCTTCTTGATCTTGCCGGAGGTTTCTTCCATGCTGAGCTTCAGGCAATGAGGATTTTGTCACTTTACTTGTGCCTTTCTTTGATCAAGGCTTTGATAGCCCTTTGGCAACCACTTGCCTTTTGGCTTAGAAGTTATTTCATCATCGCAATAAAGTCTAATCCTCCTCATCGTAATTCTCTTCCTCCCGCCCCGTAGCAGCCGCAGTAGTCCACTTGGAGTGCTTTCTCCATCATCCTAAAAGCTGCTTGCTTCGACTTGTAGCTGCCTCGAATCTCAACCGCATCTCGCACTGCTCGACCGCTACTTCCATCGCATATGACCGACAACCTCGTGAATAGAATAGGTATGGGCGTAATAGAAGAGTTATCACAAACCGCAGAGGATTTTGCAAAAGAATGAGTTCAAACTTTAGTTTTAGGTTTTCACAGTATCACATGTCGGTCTCGACCGAAGTCTATCAATTCGTGAAACCAAGTGTCTAAACAGCACTACATACACCACTTTCGGTTGACCGAAATGGGTTTCGGTCTAGCCGAGACTACTAGGGTTTCATCAATCTTCACTTCGGTTTACCGATTTGTACAACTCGGTTTCACCGAAAAGTGCAAAGGTAATGACCAGAGGCCAAATCGGTCATCCGAAATGCGTAATCGGTCACACCGAGATGTGTTCATGGAAACCTAACCCTAAAATTTTCACCGAATTTTGTTCTATGATCTAAACGGCCGGATAGGGAGATCTCAATCTTGGCAAGAAACATGGCAACACCTAACGGCATTGAATCAGCGGTTGAGCACGAGAGGGATGAAACTCACCCAATGCGGTGGAGTTTACCACGGCGGCAACGGCGCTTATGAGAAGGACCGCTGACGGCGATGGAGACTCAAGGGCGAGGGCGCACAGCGACGGCGGAGACGATCCGAGACCAAGGCGACGGCAAATAAGGGTTTGAGGGCTGCGCTTGAAGAAGTAATCAACGCGCTCGCCCTCGAGTATATATACCCTTCGGTTGTCGGTGGGACCGAAGTTTGAAAACTCGTGGGACCGAGATGGTTAATCGCGCAGTAGCATACACACTTCGTCACGCCGAAATTTGAAACTCGGTTTCATCGAGGTGAAAACCTAGATCAATCTCAAGTGATTTCGGTCCGTCCGATTTGAATATATCGGTTTGACCGAAAGTTCTTAGAAGGTTTTGGAAGTTAGGCTTTTGACGGATCGGTGGCTCCGAGTGCTCCTCACTCGGTCTGTCCGAAAAAGTCTTGTTCAAAGTTTGTGATATAAGCATGAATAGAGTTTGAGACAAGAAAGCATAGATAGCTAGGAGGAACTTAGGCATTCTTGTCCATCCATTTGGTCAAAAAGAAAAATCCAAAAGACCAAAGCAACAAATGGATGTCCTCGAATGGATAAAATCATGCATCCAACATGCTCACACAATAAGATAGCAAATAAAATATGTGTCAAACATGCACAAACAAAACTCTAGCAGCTAGCACACAATTTGGCGATGACTAGGTCATCTATATATGAGTATATTGACTTAGGAGTCAAATGAGAACATTTGATCATAGGTCATACTCATCGCTTAAGCACAAGTGGGGTTACCACTTTTCCATAAAGCATTAATGTGTTCACATCATTAGAAGATGCTTTGGCTCATTTCTTTAGAGCAAAGCTCCCCTTGATGTGAGAACCCCTTTAAAGGGTCAAACTAACCTTGGGTTGTCGTTGAAGACTTCATGTAGATGTTGAAGATGTGGATGCTCAATGTTGATGAAGATCATCAAAAGTTGGGAGCAATCCTTTGATTCGGCACTTTCAATACCTACATGGGTTAGTCCCACAAGGAACAAACAAGAATATCCATGGACATAGATTGAAGTTCACAATAGATGATGTCCATGAAAGCAATGATTACCTTGTCCCTTGACTTACCAACATGAGGGTTTGTGACTCCATGAACTAGTGCAAGATGTGGAAGTTGATTGCACAAGTCCTCGCCAAAATGAATGTGAGTGAAGTATATTATGAGTCACCCTCAAGAACTCTCTAGTTCTTCTTCTTCGATCCACATCATCTTGATGGGAATCCTTGGGGTAGTAGTTGAGCTTGTCAAGTAGAACTTGAAGTTGCCTTGGGAACCCACTTGACCATGGCCTTGGGTGCTTCAATGAATGCATCAATCTCCTCTTGAAGCTTGTCCTTGCCTTTTAGCTTGTGGTCTTGTGGTGGAAGGTCATCTTGAGCTTGTTCCTCATTGGAAGAAGTAGGATCATACTTCTCTCTTGTGAGACGAACTTTGGAGGGATATTGACCTTCTTCCCATTCAACACCTCGGCGCTGAACTTTCGCCAAAACCAATTCCTTGATTCTTCCGTGTCTTCCTTGTTTAAGTAACAATTTCTCAAAGCTTTTGCTTCCGCAAGACTCTTGTAGACACCTTTCTATAATCCCTTTCAATAGACTATTTTCTTGCTCAAGTGAAACTTGGCTTGAAACATTGTTAGTGGAATCAAGAGAATTACTAGAAGTAACAACATTTGATTTAGCATGATTATTGTTACTACTAGATGAAGAATTTTTCTTATGCTTGTCATGCTTAGTTTTGATAGGTGACAAGAAATTAGACAAGAGAAGTCGCTTGGCAAGATATGAAGAACTCTTCTTCAAGATCGCCATTGATAGCTTTTAGAAACTCATGTTCTTGCTCTAGATTGAGCTTCTCGGCGTAGCTTCTCATGAGATCTTAGGAGCTCTCTATGATCTTCTTGAGTTGTTTCATGAGCTAACTTAAGAGTGTTTAGTTCTTTAGTTAGACGCTCAATCTCCTTCATAGCATTGTCATTCGACTCTTCTCGACTATAAAGACTACTAGCATGTTCATCATTACTAAGCTCACTAGATTTATCATGTAAAAGCTCATCTTCACCAAGCAAATCATCCTCGTCACTATCAAAGTCAATAAACTCAGGATGTGATACCTTGGGGCCTTTTGCCATGAAGCATCTTCCAATTCCCTCATTTGGTGAATCAAATATGTCATAGGAGTTGGAGTTGGAGGACACGAGAGCAAGACCGCAACACCTTCATCTTGATCAGATTCGAGTTGGAGTGATAGCTTTTTTCGAGTGATTGTCTGAGTCGGAGCCGGAAACCCATTCACCAACATGAGCTTGATGTTTTCTTCTGTGTAGCTCCTTGATGACTTGTCTTTCCTTTCCGAATCCTTGCTTCTCCGAGAGGATCTTCGCTCATAACGATCATCTCTACTCCTTCTCTTTTCGAGGCGACTCTTCTCTTGAGCTTCTTCTTCTTGGAGATTCTTCTTCTTTGTGGGGAGTCGAACACTCATTTGAGTAGTGTCCGGTCTTCCACAATTGTAGCAGCTTCGATCACGACTAGAAGATCTCTTTTCATCATATGATCTAGACTTTGAGCTTCTTTCCTTGCTTCTACTCTTGTAGAATTTGTTGAAGTTCTTCACCATTAGGCTTATCTCTTCATTGGAAACTAGCTTGTCACTTGAGGATGTGGGAGCTTCAACTGCAGCTTTGTAAGCACCACTTGACTTGTTGTGAAGCTCTTCCTTATCTTTAAGTGTCATCTCATGAGCAACAATTCTTCCAATGACTTCGTAGGCTTGAGATCTTTGTAGTTTGGCATCATTTGGATCAAAGTGCACACGGTGTCATACTTTCCATCCAAAGCTCGAGAATCTTCTTGATGATGAATCGTTGGTCATTTCTTCGCTTCCTAAGCCTCGCCATCTCATTGGTGATGAGAGCAAGCCTAGAGTACATTTCAGCTAATTCTTCACCTTCCTTCATCTTGAACTTGTCAAGTCGACCTTGAAGAACATCTAGCTTTGATTCCTTCACGGACTCGTACCTTCGCATTTCACCAAAGTATCCCAAATCTCTTTGCATTCTCAAGACGACCGATCTTGTTGAACTCCTCGACACAAAGCATTGAAGAGAATGTCACAAGCTTGAGCATTGTTCAGAACATCCGCAACTCATCGCCAGAGCTTCGCGATCCGAACTTTTCCTTCTTCAAGAACTCACCTTGCAAGCCAACACAAATAATGCCCCATGCGTGGTTATGTCCAAGAATATGCATTTTCATTTTATGCTTCCAACTAGCAAAGTTTGAACCATCAAAGTAAGGACCTCTACGGAAATTACCTCACTAGACGCCATACTCTCCTAGGTTGTGAAACCAAGCTTATGGAGTCCAATGCAATGGAAACCAATCCAATGGAGACCAAAGCTCGATACCACTTGTAGGATCGGAAGTATGTCTAGAGGGGGGTGATTAGACTACTTGACAACTTAAAAGTTTTGCCTTTTGATTGGAGTAGTTTCTAGCAAGTTCACAATGATGACCAAGTCAAGTATCACCCACACATGCAATTCTAGAGTTGTGGCAGCGAAAGTAAATTGCACGATAGTAAATGAGAGGTGGAGAAGAGCAAACGCAAGTTGGAGACACGGAGATTTTTCTCGTGGTTCCGATAGGTGGTGCTATCGCCAATCCACGCTGATGGAGACTTCAACCCACGGAGGGTAACGGCTGCACGAGTCCACGGAGGGCTCCACCCACGAAGGGTCCACGAAGAAGCAACCTTGTCTATGCCATCATGGCTACGCCCACGGAGGACTAGCCTTACTCGGGTAGATCTTCACGAAGTAGGCGATCTCCTTGCCCTTACAAACTCCTTGGTTCAACTCCACATCATGACGGAGGCTCCCAAGTGACACCTAACTAATCTAGGAGGCACCACCTCCAAAAGGTAATAGATGGTGTTGGTGATGATGAACCCTTGCTCTTGTGCTTCAAATGATATCTCCCCAACACTCAACTCTCCTCACTGATTTGGCTGTGGTGGAGGAAGGGATTGAGTGGAAAGCAACTTGGGAAGGCTAGAGATCAAGTTTCATATGGTGGGAGGGAGCAACTTGATCTCAACACAAGGGTAGGTAGTTTTCTTCTCGTAAATGTAAGGTAGGAGTGGTAGTTCTTCTCGATGGCTCTTCCACTAATGAAGAGGAGGTGGAGGGTATTTATAGCCTCCACATAAAATTCAACTGCTATACACATTTGACCAATCTCGGCCGACCGGTTGACAACTCGGTGAGACCGAAAGTTCAAATCTTAGAACGTTGGGATTTTCGTGGGACCGAAAATACAATCTCTTGCTAGTCCGATTCTTCCAAAGTCTAGGGTTTGCCAATCTCGTGGGACTGACTTTCTCATCTCGGTGACACCGATTTGAGTACGTATGTTATGTAAGCTTGGCAACACCAATTTCGAATGACCGAGTTTGGAATCGGAAAATCCGAGATTCTTAGGGTTTGGGTATATGGCTGAGGTGGTTCATCTCGTGTGATCGAGTTTGGAATCGGTGGGACCGAGATTACTTATGAGTTTATGTTGGAGTGAAAGATTGCTGATAGTTTGAGAGATAAATCACTAAGCACTTAGAGCAACCAGATCATCATCATAACCTCATCCCCTTTAATAGTATTGGCTTTCCTATGGACTCAATGTGATCTTGGATCACTAAACCAAAAATGGAGTCTTGAGCTTTTGCCAATGTTTTCCTTAGCATTTTGAGGGGTCCACATCATCAATATTGCCATACCCATATCAATCGAACTTTCAAATATTCTCAAGAAATGATTAGTTCAATGATATATATGTTGTTATTAATTACCAAAACCACCCGGGATTAGTTGCACTTTCAGAAACACTAGGAGACATTTCCGTAAGAGAGGCTACCAAAGATAAACAACTAGATAGTCGATCCCACACATACCAAGCATTTCAATAACATACACACAATATGCTCGATATGTGCAAATACAACATGGCATCACAACATGACTCTACGACTCAAGTATTTATTCATTAGGCACCGAGGAGCGAGATATTACAAACAGGGGTCTCATGACCCAACATTCAGAGCATACAAATCAAAGCACAAGCGAAGCTAACATGTCCGAGTACGCATATCTATAAATGGAAAAGGCTTAGAAGCCTGACTATCTACCTGATTCGCCGAGGGCACAAGATCGTAGCTGAGGTAACAAGCTAAACGTCAAGTCCACGTGGAACTACTAGCGAGACAAGTCTCTCTGCAAAAACATAAA
Source organism: Aegilops speltoides (assembly GCA_021437245.1). Classification (NCBI taxonomy): domain Eukaryota; kingdom Viridiplantae; phylum Streptophyta; class Magnoliopsida; order Poales; family Poaceae; genus Aegilops; species Aegilops speltoides. Next base: position 14,618 of record JAHHZJ010003884.1, on the reverse strand, counting down.
ATAGGCAAACGTGAGTACAAATGTACCCAAAGAAGACTTACATCGTAACCAACTACATATGCATCATTATCAATAAAGGGATGGTGGGGTTTAACAGAAAGCCAAGCCACTTTGACTCGGTGGCTATCCTAAACTACGACGCAAGTAACTCTTTTGAGGTGGCGCACACGAGTCCACATATTCACCATATCAATACACCACTATGGATCCGGCCCGCCTCCCACGAGAACGCCATTCATAGCACTCACACTTATCTTGCGATTTTAGAGTATCCACTTTCACTTGTCTATGAACTGTTATAGGCAACCTGTAAGTCCTTTTCCATGACACGGCTATTCAATACATGATGTTAACCCCGCAGGGTGTACTTCTTCACACACGCTCACCACTTACCGCCGCTTACACGACATGTACTGTGAACCTTCAAGCCGAAGCCCAACGTGGTGTCGGCCACAGCCTACCTAAACACTCGAGTCCCTAGTCCAGGTTTATCGCCTATTTGGGTTCCATCTATGAGGAGTTCCGCCAAGTTTCGCCACAGCCCCAAACGATGTGTACAGGTTCCGTGACACTCAAACGGCGCGCCGGCTTACTCCTGCCACGCGTTTCACCGTGATCACAGCCCACCCTTACGGCCAACAAGACACGGCCTCCAAAGATACTACAAACACAGAAACTACTTGCAACTCCCCGGACAGAGGACAAGGGTGATTAAGAAGTTTAGAGGGTCCATTGGTTTCGGGCCCAATGCGTGGTAGTAATCAATCATGGATCACAAACACGAATCAACTTAGTTCCTAAGGACGGCTGCAATGAGACAACCCACCATGTACTCCTACATGGCCTCTCACCGCTACCTTTACCAAATCATGTTCACACACTTAGCTCACACACGAGGACATGTTCACACACCTCTCGATTCATCCTCGATGAATCGGACCCGACTCAACTCTAAGCAAGAGTGCATGACAAACAAGCATGTATGAGTAGGCACATCAGGCTCAAACAACTCCTACTCATGCTAGTGGGTTTCATCTATTTACCGTGGAATGACAGTCATGCAAAGGATAAAGGGGTTCAGCTACCGCAGCAAGGCAACAGCTTGAATCGTTGTTGTCCTAATGCAAAGAAAAGAGAGCAGGAGCGAGAGAGAGTGGGATTGTATCGAATGAACAAGGGGTTTTGTTTGTTCGGCACTTTCAAGATAGCATTGAGTCTTCATCACTGTCAACGATCACAACGCCGGTATAACGCCTATCAAGGGGAACAATACCGCAAACAGAGAAGAAACACGATCAATGCAATGCACAAGATGATGCATGCTATGACATGGCAATATGAATGTGTTCGGGCTAATGCAACTACAACCAGATGGATTTGGGTCATATTAATAAAGGTTCAACCCCAAATTCAAATTATGAATTCAATAGTGCCTTATCATGTTTTGCACTAAACAGTAAGGTTAAGTTGTTTAAACATGCATGAAACCAGTGCAGATGGATAGATTAGATTTTTCTGATCATTTTTCATATATAACTTGTTTGATTTGGAGCTACTTGCTGAATTTATATGAATTTTAGAAGTTTGAACTAATTTCTCGAATTTCGTGATAAAAATAAACCCAGAAAAGAGTTATCGCACAAGACCGCATCACGCGGACGCCGTAGTCAATCAACCGCGTGTCCAGGTAAACCCGACGGGGGGGTCCACACGCCAGCGACACAGCTAACCAACAGGTTAAATAAAATTAAACTAAACCTAATCTAGTTTAGTTAAGGCTCGGGCCCACACGCCGAGACCCACCTAACTAACTGTTAATTACCGCTAATTAACTTATCGCTAATTCACAGGCCCGGCCCACATGTCAGCCGACCCGTGGGGGTCAACCATGGTCAACCCCGGTCAAACTCACCGAGTCGACCGGCGGCTCGTCAGCCGGGGCCGTGGACGGCGGAGACGCTGGTTTTCCTCCCATGCACCAAATGGCCGGGCGGAGGGCATCTACGCTGATGGGGAGGCTCGTCTGCCGAGTGGTGCACGATCCGCGGGCTCCGTGGCCTAAGTCGACGGTTGCAGCGATTGCGCGGCGGCCGGAGTTCGCCGCTGCTCGAAATGGCGCTTATAGGGCACGGCAGGGCTAACCGCTGGCCCGCAGTTCACGGAGCGCGGCGAGCACGATGGTGATGTTCGGCGAGCGGACGAGCTCAGAGCATGGAGCTCGCTGGCGTGGCGGCGCGAAGCCGGTGGAGGTGGGGAACGGCGCACAAAGACGGAATCGAGCAAAGTGGAGAGGGAGACGCCAGGCTCACCGCGAGCCGGGTAGGTCGGTTGGCTCGGGACGACTGGAGCCCGTGAATCGACGACGGCAGGTGTGGCAGAGAGGGCTAAGACGGCGATCCTGGCGATGTTGTCGACCTCCGGCCCTTTAGTCGGTGAGGCGGCAGCGCGGTGAGGCGAAGTTTGGCTGGTTTTAGGGCAAGGCCGGGGCTATGGGTACGGCGATCGGCGGTCTCTGTGGTGGCGCGCGAAGAGAGTTCAGAGGAAGGGGCGAGGCAGAGGAAGGAAGGGAAAGTGAGGGGAGGCGCCGCCTCCGTGGCGTGAGGGGAGGCAGGAGGTGGCAAGCAGAGGTGGTCGCTGTTGGGCAAGGCCGCCACGCACCAGCCTTCTCCTTCTCGCGTAGGTTGAAGAAGCGGCATTGGCTGGCTGGGCCAGCTAATGGCCGCCAGTGGCTCGCCAAGTGGGCTGCTACATGTAAGAGGCCTGTGAGTTTCTCTCTCCTGGTTTTTATTTCTTGTTCTATTTCTGTTATTTTGTTTTGGTTTAGTAATAAAGCTAAACCATTTCATAAAATCCTCGAAATAGTTATGGGTGCTTTCAATTATTTTAGTGACCTCAGCAATTTCCAACATTTTGGAGCATCTAAAATATTTATAGCATTTAAATAGCCCCAATTCAAATATGTTTGAATTAATTCAAAGTCCAATATGTCCTACAAAATGTGAACCATTTTTGGTAGATGCTTCCACCTTGATCCGTAAATGATGAACATTTTAAAGGGCATTTTGAAATCATTGAAAAATATTTTGGTTGAACCTTTTGAATTCTCTTGATGCTAGGGTTTGAACAATCTCTCATTTCAGGTTTAAATGAAATTTAAACATGATGCAACACTCTAATGCATGCACTAGGCATTGTCGTAACTAGGGATGTGACAACTCACCCCTCATTAAAACAAGAATCTCGTCCCGAGATTCAAGAGGTGAGGTAAAAAAACAGAGGGAAGACAAGCTAACACGATCTTCACGATCCAACTGCCCTCATCGTTGATATTGATTCATTGCTCCAAATTGATCTTGACATCTTTGCTTTTGAGATCTTCATCCAACGCGAGGACAGAAACACTCTACAAGGATGGATCATTTCAATGACCACAAGATCAACTCACGGAATGAGGCGTAGAACATCTCTCGAGCTGAGACACGGAGCGTGCATCCAGGAGGATGGAGTGGAACTGAAGACGAGGGTTCACTAGGTAGACAGCAATCCCATACTTAAGAGGGTGGTGAACGGTTGTCAACGTAGCGCGAGTTTGAGTTGCCATGATACCATAATGAGACATCCTGGAGGAGGGTGAGTCGTAGAATTATTACCTTGAGTGGCAAAAAGAATTACATTTGATTCAGGTATCATTGAAACTCTTTACACCAGCCTAAGGCAATCACAATCGATCATTTGAAGGAGTCCGAACGAATGACATTCTCGGGCCAGAATGGATGATGTGGATTACCTTGTTGAAAACAACACAAGGGTTGATTTTAGTAACTAGGAGAAGCTCAAAGAGAGAGTGAATTCATCGTTGGAATGGTTATAGCATAACCGAGGGAATTGAGAGCAATCCCTGTTAGTAACTACGATTGCACCTAATGCTTGTGCGTGTTTCAAGAACTTGAGCATTTCCATATTCATCAAGGTTTTACCAACATCCCGTCAAGGGTGCCGCAACACAACATACTACCATGATGAATAGCGATGGACAATGCAGATGCAAAGGAAGATAACACTTTCTCAGATTTCACCTTAGCGAGACCAAGGAAACAAAATCGAAGATCGACCGAGAGACATTTAGCACCGCTTTAATGTTCTCCTTGATGTACCAGCGATCCCATTCACGATATGGTATGATATCTAGAACATCAAGTAATAGGTCTGACGTCGGAGCACGTAAATCATAAGGCACACAAATAGGGAATAAATCCTACGAAGTCCTTATGGGGAGGTGGCCAACTTCTTCAATCAAGATACTACAATAGCAGGTCTTCCTGGGTGTGTGGCCACTTACATCCACTTTACCTGCTATCGCGAGACCAATATTATAGTTCTTGGGAAATGTTCCAACCATCATAACTCGCCGAGATTCAGATCTGGTTGGTGTCGAATAATCCGCACTCATCGAAGTCTAGAAAGAAAATGAAAGTTTGCAACACAAATCGATTTATGACGCCGCGAGATTCTCGAAATGAACTACGATAGCAAGCTCCAAAACATGAGCTGGTTTTATACAAACATGTGAACACGCTGTCCTGCATAAACATGATCCCATGGTAGTCTTACAATAAAACACTACCGAAGCCCGGTTGGGAACCATCATCGAGGATATCAAGTCCTTGCATAGGTATACCCTTAAGAAGGAGCTTCTTTCTCCTTGAACAAATCAATCGCTGGCTTGGTGTGCTAGGAGACACATATAGAATGGAGGCGCCAACCTATCAAACCATAGGGCACTTCGCACGCATGACTAACTTGGGATGATTCCAGAGGAAGCAACATTGACTTTCTCGAATCCACGCAAGCAACTTGCACCAAGTACACGGAGTTAGAGAGAGTCACTTACATCCCAACATATGTTTCATGACCTAGCATGAACAAATGTTTTCAAAAGTTTCCAATACTAGCTTAATGTTCATCAAGATTATGGAGAAGATAAGGATGTTGTCGATGGCTCAAAGAACAATTCATCCCGGTTTTCCATGAGGATTGAATTCATAATTATGAGAACAAGTGATAGCATTGGTCGACCCAAAAGATGTAATGGTGTATGCTCGAGGAAAATCCATGAGTAAGACAACATTACTTAACATCGTTGGTTCTCGACTTGATTTGAGGATAGCCCATACTCAAATCAAAGTTTTGGCAAGACGATAAGTCCAACAACTGATCACGAGGACCAATCGATGGGGATATCATCTTTCTTCAACACATATACAAGATATCCCTTAATATGAGCTAAGTCGGACAAGCTTTTATCTTCCAACTCTCCTAGTTGTTGTTAAGCTTAACCAACCAGCTCAAGGGTATGCAACATGCATTCTTGGAGAAGGGCTGGTTTATATGAAACCAACTTGATCATTTAACTCAACATAGCGGTCAGTGACGACCGGTGATACCTCCGAGAAGATATTCGAAAATCACGTAACCAATCCACATGTTACTAAGCTCGAGAACAATCTTGCCTTCCGAAAGCATGACGATATGATCAAATAAGCAAGGGACCGGATAACCCTAACTCATTGATCGAGGAGTGCACCAGAAATAAGGACTAGGTAGCACGATCAATCTTAGGATGATGTTTTAATAACCAACACGCTAAGAATGAGGTTATTGTCCATTTAACTACCAAGCAACGGAGTTGCTAGCAGTATTGATTTCACACACCACGATTCACTTGTCGGCATTCCGTTACAATAACACGGAACCGAGGAATGAACAATGATGGCAAGAAGTATCATCAGGCCAAGAAATCATAAGAGGCAGGTAATTTCATGATATTCTTAATATAAAGATAATAATACTCAAGGTAGAACAGAACAAAAGCTGGATTAGCAATTTGATCTCGCAGAGTACAACCGCTTTGACCCAATCTCGATATGGATGAGGTAATCGAGTTTGTTTCTCCTAGTCATTCGAATAGAATGGCTTGACGGACTACGTAAGTAAACGGCATCGATGAACACGTAATGCACGACTACTCCCGACTATCAATCGATAGACGAAGGTCAGTATACAGCTAAAGAGGGACAACTCGAAAGAACATATAATTTTCTGAGTTGTGGATGCATAGATTAGTATGTCGAACCAAGTTCAACATGTTTCTTCCGGATAACCCATGCAGAGAGGTAGGACTGGCAGAGTCACAACATAGAATCGATAATTCATCGAGAGCACTTTTGTTGTGATCTTTTGGTTCAACGAGGAACTGCTGCCATAAGTAGTTCATGGTATTTGGAAGAAGGAAAAACCACGGACCTCGAGGACTAATGCAAAGGTTACTAATTTCCTAAAGGAACTAGCAAACACTATCAACATGAGGTAAGTAGGGTGAGTCTTGGGTTCAAAACCCAGTGAATAGAGTACCTACTAACTAAATAGCATCACGGATGCTTTCGAGAATGAAGGCCGAGTCATCACATCGATACAAATCATGGCTAGATTACTAGATGATCCCCTAAGACACCTAGGGTCATAATAATAATTCCAATATATATGTCGAGGCAATAGAATACCTCAACTCAAAGAATTAGTGTGATTAACTCCGCCCAAAGGAACATCGGAATGGAAAGAAGGATTTTGCAAATGCTTCGCACTATTTAGAAACCTCGATGACTTTGACAAAGATAACGGCTGTAAATGCTCAAAAGTTTGGAGACATACAACAAAAATGGTGGCATAACCACTTAATATCACAATATCAAGGTTCTGAGACCAGCTATAAACATACGGAAGTAGTAAAAATTGAACTGAGATTTGAATCTAACAATTCTATAAGTCTATGGATTAGTAACACGCCATCCCGATAGATAGATGAGAAGGCCTAGTTCTTAATCCCCAGAGAAGAGAAGAGGTTGACTCGCATCAAGGCCATGAGGTATAAGGAGTAAAAAGAGCCTTACGCTCCAACCCACAATCAATTCCTTACATATAACTAAAGCATTTCTAGACTCAACTTCACCAGCTTTGGCTTGAGAACCTACAGCAAGCAAGCTCGATACCAAAGCTGTCAGACCTCGACTCAATGTCACATCGATCTAGTCTGCAACACCTCATATCACTTTATGCCTCACGACAGTATTCCCAACTTGTGTCGCCATTTTGCCGGGACCGCTTTGCGCTTTTGGCACACGATATGATAGTGTCACTAGCATCCATATGAAAAGGAGCCCGGCCGACATGGCTAGTCGTGAAACCCAAAGTGGCACAGACTTACAGTGACAGCATCCATGACCCAAAGATCGAACGTGTTTGGCCATCGCTAAGTAAGTTCCGGCCAGACGGGCTAGCAGATTCGCAAACCGGGCAGTAGCGGCTAACAGACTCCTAGACTAACGCTGACATTTCAAGGGACGTATACATGAACGAAGAAGGACACATGCTGGCCAGCCTAAGTGTTCCCGAGCAAAGAGTAAGCTACCATGGCTCGTGGAAACACTAGGAGACATTTCCTAAGAGAGGCTACCAAAGATAAACAACTAGATAGTCGATCCCACACATACCAAGCATTTCAATAACATACACACAATATGCTCGATATGTGCAAATACAACATGGCATCACAACATGACTCTACGACTCAAGTATTTATTCATTAGGCCCGAGGAGCGAGATATTACAAACAGGGTCTCATGACCCAACATTCAGAGCATACAAATCAAAGCACAAGCGAAGCTAACATGTCCGAGTACGTATATCTATAAATGGAAAAGGCTTAGAAGCCCGACTATCTACCAGATCCGCCGAGGGCACAAGATCGTAGCTGAGGTAACAAGCTAAACGTCAAGTCCACGTGAACTACTAGCGTAGACCAAGTCTCTCTCGCAAAAACATAAAATAGGCAAACGTGAGTACAAATGTACCCAAAGAAGACTTACATCGTAATCCAACTACATATGCATCATTATCAATAAAGGATGGTGGGGTTTAACAAAGAAGTCAGCTTTGACTCGTGGCTATCCTAAACTACGATCGCAAGTAACTCTTTTGAGGTGATGCACACGCAGTCCACATATTCACCATATCAATACACCACTATGGATCCGCCTCCGCCTCCCTACGAGAACGCCATCCATAGCACTCACACTTATCTATGCGATTTTAGAGTATCCACTTTCACTTGTCTATGAACTGTTATAGGCAACCCGAAGTCCTTTCCATGACACGCTATTCAATAGATGATGTTAACCCTGCAGGGGTACTTCTTCACACACGCTCACCACTTACCGCCGCTACACGACATGTACTCGGCAACCTTCAAGCGGAAGCCCAACGGGGTGTCGGCCACAGCCTACCTAAACACTCGAGTCCCTAGTCCAGGTTTATCGCCTATTTGGGTTCCATCTATGAGGAGTTCCGCCAAGTTTCACCACAGCCCCAAACGATGTGTGTGGTTCTGCGGACACCAAACGGGCGCCTGGCCATTCGCCACGCGTTTACCGTGATCACAGCCACACCCTTTACTGGCCAACACAAGACGGCCTCCAAAGATACTACAAACACTTAAACTACTTGCAACTCCCCGGACAGAGGACAAGGGTGATTAAGAAGCCGAGAGGGTCCATTGGTTTCGGCCCAATGCGTGGTAGTAATCAATCATGGATCACAAACACGTAACTCAGCCCTAAGGATTTGCTGCAATGAGACAACCCACCATGTACTCCTACATGGCCTCTCACCGCCACCTTTACCAAATCGTGTTCACACACTTAGCTCACACACAGTGAGGACATGTTCACACACCTCCGATTCATCCTCGATGAATCGGACCCGACTCAACTCTAAGCAAGAGTGCATGACAAACAAGCATGTATGAGTAGGCACATCAGGGCTCAAACAACTCCTACTCATGCTAGTGGGTTTCATCTATTTACCGTGGAATGACAGTCATGCAAAGGATAAAGGGGTTCAGCTACCGCAGCAAGTAACAGCTTGAATCGTTGTTGTCCTAATGCAAGAAAAGAGAGCAGGAGCGAGAGAGGGATTGTATCGAATGAACAAGGGTTTTTGTTTTGTTCGCACTTCAAGATAGCATTGAGTCTTCATCGCTGTCAACGATCACAACGCCGTATAACGCCTATCGAGGGGAACAATACCGCAAACAGAGAAGAAACACGCATCAATGCAATGCACAGATGATGCATGCTATGACATGGCAATATGAATGTGTTCGGCTAATGCAACTACAACCAGATGGATTTGGGTCATATTGAGCCAAAGGTTCAACCCCAAATTCAAATTATGAATTCAAATAGTGCCTTATCATGTTTTGCACTAAACAGCAAGGTTAAGTTGTTTAAACATGCATGAAACCAGTGCAAATGGATAGATTAGATTTTTCTGATCATTTTTCATATATAACTTGTTTGATTTGGAGCTACGTTGAATTTATATGAATTTTAGAAGTTTGAACTAATTTCGAATTTCTCGATAAAAATAAACCCAGAAAAGAGTTATCGCACAAGATCGCATCACTGCGGACGCCAAGAGTCAATCGCGGCGTCCAGGAAATAAACCCGACGTGGGGTCCACACGCCGCTGACACAGCTTAACCAACAGTTAAATAAAATTAAACTAAACCTAATCTAGTTTAGTTAAGGCTCGCCCACACGCCGAGACCGACCTAACTAACTATGTTAATTACCGCTAATTAACTTATCGCTAATTGCCAGGCCCGCCCACATGTCGCCGACCAGGGGTCAACTATGGTCAACCCCGGTCAAACTCACCGAGTCGACCGGGCGGCTCGTCACGGCGAGGCTGTGGACGGCGGAGACGCTGTTTCTCCTCCCATGACCAAATGGTCGGGCGGAGGGCATCTACGCCGATGGGGAGGCTCGTCTGCCGAGTGGTGCACGACCGCGGCCCGGTGGCCTAAGTCGACGGCGGCAGCGATTATGCTGGGCGGCCGAGTTCGCCGCGTTCAAATGGCGCTTATAGGGCACGGCAGGCGAATCCAACTGGGCGCCAGTTTCAGTTCACGGAGCGCGGCGAAGCACGATGGTGATGCTCGGCGAGCGACGAGTCAGAGCATGGAGCTGCCGCCGTGGGCGGCGAAGCCGCAGAGGTGGGGAACGGCGCAAAGACGGAATCGAGCAAAAGTGGAGAGGGAGACGCCAGGCTCACCGCGAAGCCGGGGGTAGGTCGGTTGGCTCGGGACGACCGGAGCCCGTGAATCGACGACGGCGAGGTGTGGCAAGAGGCGCGAAGACGGCGATCCTCGGGATGTTGTCGACCTCCTGCCCCTTTAGTCGGTGAGGCGGCAACAAGGTGAGGCGGAAGCCGGGCTGGCCTTTAGGGCAAGGGGTGGTGCGTGGCCATGGGTACGGCGATCGGGCGGTCTCGTGTGCCAAGGCCAAGGAAGAGAGGCCAGAGGAAGGGGCGCAGGCAGAGGAAGGAAGGGAAAGTGAGGAGGCGCCGGGCTGCCTCCGTGGCGTGAGGGGGGAGGCAGGAGGTGGCAAGGTGAGGTGGTCTGCTCGGCAAGGCCGCCACGCCACCAGCCTTCTCCTTCTCGAAGGTTGAAGAAGCGCAACTACTTGGTCTGGCCAGCTAATCGGCCGCCAGTGGCTCGCCGTGTGGGCACATGTGTAAGAGGCCCAGTGAGTTTCTTCTCTCGCTTTTTATTTCGTTGTTCTATTTCTCGTTATTTTGTTTTGGCTTAGTAATAAAGCTAAACCATTTCATAAAATCCTCGAAATAGTTATGGGTGCTTTCTCAATTATTTCAAAGGACCTCAGCAATTTCCAACATTTTTGGAGCATCTAAAATATTTATAGCATTTAAATAGCCCCAATTCAAATATGTTTGAATTAATTCAAAGTCCAATATGTCCTACAAAAATGTGAACCATTTTTGGTAGATGCTTCCACCTTGATCCGTAAATGATGAACATTTTTAAAGGGCATTTTGAAATCATTGAAAATATTTTGTTGAACCTTTTGAATTCTCTTGATGCTAGGGTTTGAACAATCCTCATTTCAGGTTTAAATGAAATTTAAACATGATGCAACACTCTAATGCATGCACTAGGCATTGTCGTAACTAGGGATGTGACAGCTTGCCATGAGCTAGCCACTGTCCTCTCCTCGCGCAAAAGCGGTCATTAATGATGTGAGGGCTGCCATGGATTTCGCTTTTCCTGCCCTGTGTGCCGTATAGCCATTCGTCCCGGATGTTATTTTTGAAGGCCTGAGGGCCTCAGATCCGATACGACGATTTGTTTTTTTTTCTTTGTCAAGAACCATGTCCGTAATTGTCCGCCGATTCGTCCTCGCTGCTGAATGATGTGGCTTAGGTCATTTGCGCTCGGGTGGTCGCATATGTGCCTTTGAAGTTATCAAGGAACGCGCCTCCGTGTCTTCCTAACACCCAATTGACTCATGCAAGCTGTTAAGCCAATGCCGAGCTGGTCCTTTAAGCTTGAGGAGATATTTGATGGCATGTAGATCATCGCCGCAGCTATGTGAATGTGGAGAAGATAGTCTTCAATCCAAACCGCGGGTCTCATGTGCCATCGTAAGATTCAATGTTTACGGTTTAAACCTTCGGGATCTCGATGATCCATTACTCGCTGCTGAAGCATAGAGGGTGTGCGGCGCCAGAGTGGAGCGATATCGCGACGCAGCTCGAGAGAGCGCCTGCTCGCCGGTTCGCCCGCCGGGTATGTGTCCGCGCGACGGTATTCGCCGTGGGTCGAGGGTGCCCACGTGATCCGGTAGATGGATCTCGATTGCCTTGCCTTGTCCTCCAAAGATGTCTCGCAAGTCCGCGATTCCTCTTGGCTTCGATTTGGAGCGGCGCTGGGTACGCCTTGGTCATCCCGGATGCTCTTCGCACACGACCACGGGTGGTCGGTCAGCCATGTCGCGCGCCGGTGATGAAGGTATGTATGCTTCCTCCTCTAATCGGGAGCAGCTTATGCCTTTGGGTAACTTTTGAGGACGCTCGAAGTTTATACTTTTCGCCATGAGACCTCGGTCCATCGATCGCCAAGAGGTCCTCGATCAGCTTGAAGCTGCCGCTTTAGGCTGTTTGTTGTGGCGATAAGCCCGCGCTTGAAGCGCCTTGTTCGACGGGATCTCGTGTACGATTTAATTCGCCATCGCTGAGGCTTGCTTGCCTTCGAGGAGGCATATAGTTATCATCCTCAACCCTTCGCCGCCGCCTCTCGTGGGGCTTGCGCCAGCATCCTCCCGCGCTGAGTCTTGCCGAGGGATTGTCTTCGGCGCCTTCGAGTATTATTGTCTCGTGCCGAATTCCATTCTTGCCGGGCGGATTTAGAGCGCGCCACGACGCCGGGACGCTTGGGCTGCTTTTTAAAGATTCTGCCTCACGCTTCTTCGCCATCCTTTTTGGGGTATCCACTATGTATATGTCGATGACGAGGTGGCCTTCCAGCGTCTCCAGAGGGCGCTGGTTCTCGTTCGCTCCCAGATCGCCGCCCATAGCGCCGATGTCGCCGGAGTCGTCGAGCATGTCGATAAATCGCCGACGCGGGTTACAAAGTGGGTGGTGGGTGGGCTCAATTTCTTCGCCGTCTGCATTCCCAACCATCTTGGCCATAGTCCGCCAGACTTCCCCGAGAAGCGAGAGATGCTTTAGTGAATTCAGGATATCACCAAAAGGCGAGTGTTGGAAGATGTCCGCGGCGGTGAATTTATAACCGGCGCCTAATCCGGACCGGGCAGGGGGGCGCGGAGGTTCGGAGTCCGCGAGGAGTCCGCGCCGAATCACGAGTCTCGCAGGGACAAGGTTAGTGTTCGCCCATCGCTGCGGATGTTGAAGGGCGGCGTCTATCCACCGACCTCGATCGGGGAGATCGGCCCGACTAATGGTCAAGCGGATCCGAGTGGGGGTTACCAGTGGCACCGCCCGACGGCAGAGCTAGATCGTGCCCATCGCCACAAGGCGGCGCTGCGCTTGGTTGTGGCTCGAGTCCGTCAAGATCAAGTCTCCGCGTCATCGGCCGTGAAGTTTGCCTCCAAATCGACCGACGCTGGGCGAAGCTGATTCACATGATGGCCAAGTGAATTGCCCGCAGCAAAGCCGCCGAATATTTAAGATCTGTCCGGGAGAAAAGTCTCACTCGGATAAAGCAGTTGGGTTGAAGATGCCATCAAGCTTCATCGCGACGGCTACGAGGAACTCTCAATGAAAGCACCAATGTCGTGTCAAACCGCGGATCTCGGGTAGGGGTCCCAACAGCGCCTAGGCGGATGGTAACAAGAGACGAGGGACACAAAGAGTTTTTACCTGTGTTCGGCCTCTCGATGGAGGTAAAACCCTACATCCCGCTTGATTAATATTGATGATATGGGTAGTACAAGAGTAGATCTACCACGAGATCAAGGAGGCTAAACCCTAGAAGCTAGCCTATGGTATGATTGTTGAGATGTATGTCAGTCCCACGGACTAAGGCCCTCCGGTTTATATAGACACCGGAGAGGGCTAGGGTTACACGTAGTCGGTTACAATGGTAGGAGATCTACGATCCAGACGCCAAGCTTGCCTTCCACGCCAAGGAAAGTACCATCCGGACACGAGCCGAGTCTTCAATCTTCTATCTTCGTAGTCTTGGAGTCCGCGGATATTGATAGTCCGGCTATCCTGGACACCCCTAGTCCAGACTCCTCAAACACCTATGGGGCAGGGGCCCTTTTCACCCCGCAAGGAGCGGAGGGCGCACGAAGAGCAGCTCGAGGCAAAGGCACGCGAGGTGTCGGTGTCAAACCCATGGATCTCGGTAGGGGGTCCTCAACTATGCGCTTAGGCGGATGGTAACAGAGACGAGGGACACGATGTTTTTACCTGTGTTCAGGCCCTCTCGATGGAGGTAAAACCTCACGCCCCGCTAGATTAATATTGATGATATGGGTAGTACAAGAGTGGATCTACCACGGATCAAGGAGGCTAAACCCTAGTAGCTAGCCTATGGTATGATGGTTGTAATGTATGTTGTCCCACGGACTAAAGCCCTCCGGTTTATATAGACACCGCAGGAGGCTAGGGTTACACAGAGTCGGTTACAATGGTAGGAGATCTACATATCCAGACAAGCTTGCCTTCCACGCCAAGGAAAGTCCCATCCGGACACGGGATGTAGTCTTCAATCTTGTATCTTCGTAGTCTTGGAGTCCGGCGGATAATGATAGTCCGCTTGTCTCGGACACCCCCTAGTCCAGACTCCTCAAGAGTCTCTCGAACCAGTGCATCAATGACGATAAGTCCGCGCGATAATGTTCGGGCATTGCAAGGTGGGTTCCTCCCTTGAATAATCCAGAAGATCATGAACACCAGATAGTGTCCGCTCGCAAAAATAAATTCCACATTCCACCGTGAGAGAGAACAAAATATACACTAGCTCAATCTGCCGACGCTATGCGGCGTGACATCATACCGCTACCAAGCCTTTGTTTGAATCGCTTTTTTACTATACCACCTCAGACGCTTAGCAAAGCGTTTTCTTGGCACGCCTTGTCGGCAGAGATTGTGTTCCCTTATCCCGAGATTCTCATCAATACGCGCGCGGTAACTCCAACCGCTCCTGCCGCCACGCCTCCTTTATCGAAGGTGAA
>JAHHZJ010003883.1:0-109024 GCA_021437245.1 Aegilops speltoides | reverse complement strand
ATGCTCTTCCGCTCGCGACCCGGGTGGTCGGTCGTCAGACAGCGCCGGTGATGAAGGTATGTATGCTTCTTCCTCTAATCGGGGAGCAACTTGCTTTTTGGGTAACTCTTGAGGACGCTCGAAGTTCATACTCTTCGCCGCGAGGACCTCACCATCTCGCGGCCAGAGGTCTTGATCAGCTTGAAGTTGCGCTGCTTTTTCTTTAGGCTATTTGCCATGGCGATAAGCCCCGCTTAAAACGCCTTGTTCAATGGGATCTCCGCACGACGTAATTCGCTGCCGCTGAGGCTTGCCTCGCCTCGAGGGAGGCATGTAATTATCATCCTCGACCTCTTCGTCCGCTCGCGAGGGCTTGCTTCGATCCTCCCCGTGCTGAATCTTGTTGAGGGGTTGTCTTTGGCACTATCCGGGGTATTATTATTCTCGTGGCCGGAATTCCATTCTTGCTGTGGCGGATTTAGAGCGGCGCCACCGACGCCGGGCGACATTGGGCTGTTTTAAGGAATCGCCGCGCTTCTTCGCCGCCCCATCTTTTGGGGTGTCCACCATGTATATATTGTATGATGAGGTGGTCTTCCAAAGGCCTCCGTAGGCGCTGGTTCTTGTTCGCCTCCGCCATCGCCGCCCATACCGCCGATGTCATCGGGTCATAGTCTAGCATGTCGTAGATCATCGACGCGGCTACAAAGTGGGAGGTGGGTGGGCTTTGAATTTCTTCGCCGTCGATCCCAACCATCCTGGCCATAATCCGCCAGGCTCTCCGGATAGCGAGAGGTGTTTTAGCGAATTTAGGATCTCGCCAAAGGGTGAGTGTTGGAAGATGTCCGCGTAGTGAACTCCATGATCGGGCGCCCAATCGGATTCGATTAGCAGGGCGCAAGAGGTTCGGAGTCCGCAGGAATCCGCACCGGAGTCACGAGCTTACAAGGACAAGTTCGTGTTCGCCCATCGCTGCGGAAGGTGCAGCCCCGAGGCGTGTGACAGCCACCGTCCTCGACCGCGCTTATCGACTCCGGACTAAGGGCCGGAGCGGATTCTGCGCGCCACCAAGGCACCGTCCCGCGGTAGAGCTAAATCATTCCATCGTGATAGCGCGCACGCCGGCCGTGGCTTGAGCCCGTCAAGATCAAGTCCCCGCGATGTTGGCCGTGAAGTTTAGGGCTCAACCTCGACCTGACGGCCAGGGCGAAGCTCGATCGCTTCCAGATGGCTGCTAATTGCCTCAGCAGCAAAGCCGCCAACACGAAGATCTGACCGGGAGAAAAGTCTCACCGACGGCGTTGTTGGATTGAAGGAGCCATCAGCTCTATCGGTGACGCATACGCAGGAACCTCAATGAAAGCACCAATATCGTGTCAAACCGCGGATCTCGGTAGGGGGTCCCGAATCGTAGCGCCTAGGCGGATGGTAATCAGAGACAAGGACACGATGTTTTACCTGTGTTTGGGCCCTCTTGATGGAGGTAAAACCCTACGCCCCGCTCGATTACATATTGATGATATGGGTAGTACAAGAGTGGATCTACCACGAGATTAAGGAGGCTAAACCCTAAAAGCTAGCCTATGGTATGATTGTTGTAATGGAGGTTATGTCCACGGATTAAAGCCTCCGGTTTATATAGACACCGGAGAGGGCTAGGGTTACACAGAGTCGGTTACAATGGTAGGAGATCTACATATCCAGACGCCAAGCTTGCCTTCCATGCCAAGGAAAGTCCCATTCGCATACGGACGGAGTCTTCAATCTTGTATCTTCGTGGTCTTGGAGTCCGGCGGACGATGATAGTCCGCTGTCCCGGACACCCCTAGTCCAGACTCCTCACTTGGTTGGTTGAAGCCTGACGTAGGGCACTTGGAGATTGTTGAACGCTTCACGACAGACATTGAGCCCCGCCCGCCGCCGATGAGGGTCCCGTGACTAGCACGCTGTCGATGATTGGGGAACAAAGCATCGGGAGGACTTCGGCCGGGCCGCCAAGACTTGAGCTGATCCGCTGAGCTGAACGTGATGGCGCATGCCAACCACCGAGAGGGCGCGTGGCCTCGAGCTTGGGAGGACTGCATTCACTTCGCGAGCTAACCGCTTGAAGATGCGCTGAGAGGTCGGGCTTGAGCTCCGCCAGGATGCATGCGATTCCACGCGTTCCCGGAAGCCCCAGCCCCTCGCCCCGATGACGGTCTTCATTTCTCTTGGCTGCGCGGCAAGCGAGGGAGGCCCGCTCTTGCGGGCGATCTCGCGAGGTTAATCCCTCCATTTCCTCGCGAGGCGGGTCCTGCTAGCGATCCTTGCGAGGTTGGTCGCGCCACCCTTGGCGTGGACCGCGGTCTTCCCAACGCCCCTGCTGCTCTTCCTCCTCCTCGCCGTAGCCCCGGTCGCTGTGGTCGGACGCCCGACCCTTCCTTCACACACGCCCAAGCTCTTGGCATTCGCTGGTGTTATGGGTGCAGGTCGTGGTACACGCAGCATCGACGCCCTTGGAGGATTCGGCTGATCTCGCCCGCAGGTCCTGCTCGCATGAGTACGGCAGCCCCCATGCGCTTCACGCCCTGGCCTTGGGCTTCTTCTCTCCGGGTCCATGGCGGTAGCTCGAGGCGGAGAGGCGCCCTCTTCAGCTCCGGCGCGACTTGGTCACCAAGTTGAACAGCTCCAAGGAGGTGCAGTGTCTTCATGCATCGCCAGCCTCCTTCATCTTGACGTCACACACACCGCCGGAGAAGGCTGAGATGATGGCCTCCGCACCTTGGGGATCTTGAGGCGCGCTGTTGAAGTACCGATGTACTTCGCAGGTTTCTCGGTTGCCGCTGATGCGGGCGATGTCGCCACGGCGGTGGCCGGTCGCAGTACCCGGAAGTTGGCGATGAAGCGGTGCGCATCTCGGCCCCAGAGGAGATCGTGCTCGAGCCGTGTTCAGAGCCAAGGGCCCCGCCCTGAGCGCCTATGGGAAACCAGCTGGCTATGACCTTCTCATCCCGCTATAGCCTTTGATGCCCAACTCATAAAGTTGGAGGAACTCGCAGGTCACCGTGCCATCGTAGCGAGGAGGCAGGTCTGCTTGAACTTGCCGGGCCACGCGACGCAGTAGCTCGGAGGTGAAGGCGCTGGCAGCCCGGCTGGTGGCTGTGGGCCTTCGCGACGGAGAGCTTGGTCCCGGGGTCCCATGTGCCGTGGCTGGGGCAGCGCAGGTCTTGACGGCTGGAGCAGGAGCGCCGGGCAGCTTCGAGGGCGAGGGACTTTGGCAGCTCGGCTTTGCTGCCGGGCGCTCGATGGAGCGGGTTCCGCCCAGGGCCGCGCTTTGAGGCTGTGGCGTTTCTTGAGGAGGAGGCGGCCGAGGCGCCCAGAGTTTACTACACAAGCGCAGGGCGCGGGCAGCGAGAAGGACGGCGCTGGGGCCCTCAGCGCGGACGAGCTCGGGCGACTGGTCGAGCCACTTTTGTAGACATCGCAATGGGGCGGTAGCGCAGAGCTCGTTCGCCGCGATGAGCGCAGCTCGGTATTTCCATGGTGCGCTGGGCGCCGCGGACGAAGAACCAGCGGGTGAGCGAGGGTGTGAAAGCGCCGCCCCGCCATGGATGGATGCTGGACGAAGTTGCGTCTGCTCTCGCCGGGCTGGTGGCGGCGCTGACGGCAGTGACGGAACGACGAGGGCGCCGACGACGGGAGCCGCTCGGGCGATATGGGAAGCAAGGCGGCTCGAGCCGGCGCGAGCCCGGCGAAGCGTAGACATGGATGCAATGGTTGAGAAGAACGAGACGACGGAAGTAGATTCCGCGCACTTTACCGTGCGCCAAATGTCGGATTTTGGGTTCCGCCGACCTTGAGTTCAACACTAGGTGCGCGCGAGATTTAACCTTCATCGGCTTGCTCTCGCCAATCGCTAGGATCTAAACTACCAAATGTAACAACACAAGAGACACAAGATTTATATCGTTCAAGCCACCATTGTGGTGTAATACCCTAATCCAAAGGTGTGGTGTGGTGGATTGCCTTGGGCTGATGATGAACATATAAGGAAGAACAGCCTCGAGAGTCCTGTCCTGGCTGGTGCTACTTGGTTCTGCTCTTGATTCTCGACACCTCACCCGGGGTGGCTAGTCCTATTTATAGGCAAAGGCCCTCGGCCTCTTCCTCAAATATTGAGCGGAAGGGTGCCAACAATTGGCCATTTTGAAGGGGAACAGGTACACTTATCCTCGACTAAAGTTGGTCCTCGCCTCAAAGGCTCGTGGTGGCGCCGCTGGGCTCCACAATGACTTCTTCCTTGCCGCTGAGCTTGGTCTTGGTCTTGTTGCACCGAAATGGATGCCTTTCTTGATGCCCTTGCTCGCGCTTGCCCTTTGCACCAAAGAGGAAAGGAGGACATCAGGTGGTCGGCGCCAACGCGCCTCTTGGTCGTCATGGCTTAGCGCTATGGGCACCTCGCGAGGTACCCGCGCTTGAACTCTCCGCCTCGTAACGCCTCGATGCGGCTATATCTCCCACGTGTCGAGCACGACTTAGAGGCATAACCGATTGAAAGCAATGTCGCAAGTGAGGTAATCTTCACACAACCCATGTAATACATAAGGAAAGAGATACATAGTTGGCTTACAATCGCCACTTCACACAATTACATTGAATAAAGCATTACATCATCCAGATACAATCAAGGTCCCACTACGGAACCAAAATAAAAGAAGAACCCCAAATGCTAAACCCCGATCGACCCCAACCGGCTCCACTACGATCAACTAGAACAAACAACACAAAGGAAAATCTTCATCAAGCTCCTCCTTGAGCTTGGTCCCCCGCCGAACATAGGCACCGCAAACTGGTTTTGAAGTATCCGTGAGTCACGAGGACTCAAAGAATCCCATTACCATGGGTATCAAGACTAGCAAAGCTTAATGGGAAAGGGGTAAAGTGGTGAGGTCAGAGCAACATATATGGTGGCTAAACATACCAAATGAGAGCGAGAAGAGAAACAAGCGGAACGGTCCAACTAGCAATGATCAAGAGGTGATCATGAACACCTACTTACGCCAAACATAACCCAAAACCGGGTTCACCTTCCGACCCCCAGAAGAGACCATCACACACCTGTGATGCGTTTAATTCGATCAAGTGTCGTTATCTACAACCGACATTAACAAATTCCCATCGCCACATAACCCGGGCACGGCTCCAAAGTTTATACCCGCAGGGTGTCCTAACTTAGCCCATGACAAGCTCTCGCGATCATCGGGAATAGACCTTCACCCGAACACCCGATCGACTCCGATCCCGACATCAAGACATTTCGACAATGGTAAAACAAGACCAGAAGGCCGAATCCCGATAGTAGCCACGCCAGATCTCGCCCGGCCACGACCGGATGAGCACTACGCATAACTAGAACCAGCCTCAAGTTTCGAGGTGGCCCAAGGATTTAGTTTGACCAACGCTAGACAAGCATCGCCCCTATAAAGATGACCCCGGATGCGCGACCCCAAGGGAAAAGTAGGTGGTGGTGAGGCAAATGGTAAAAGTCAATGTTGGGCCTTTGGGATAAGTTTTATTCAAAGCGAACCGTCGGGGTCCATAAATCACCCGACCGAAAGGGACGAAAACCGGGAACATAACACCGTATGACGGAAACTAGGGCGGCAAGAAACAAAACACTGCATAAGGCCGAGCCTTCCACCCTTTACCAAGTATATAGATGCATTAATAATATAAGAGATATTGTGATATCCCAACATAAATCCGCCCACCATGGAGAAATCTTCAACTTCACCGCAACTAGCAACGCTTATAAGAGGGCTGAGCAAAGGTAACATAGCCAAACAACGGTTTGCTAGGAATGGCGCCAAAGGTTAGAGGTTCATGGCAATTTGGGATGGCTTGACAAAGTAATAGGGCGCATAGCAAGAACGAGGCAACTAGCATAGCAAGGATAGTAGTGAGATCCGTAACGGTCATCTTGCCCAAATCCCGCAAGGAAGAAGAACGAGTCCATGAAGAAGACAAACGGACGAAGTAACGGATCCTCGCAACTCCAACGAAACCGGTTAACGAGACGAACCCAAAAGAAGCAAACAACATAGTAAACAACCATCGTGATAATCATGGCATGATGCACAACCAAGTATGATGCATGTCCGTTTAATGAGGCATGGCATGGCATGGCAAAGTGCAACAAACAACACTACAAATTATGGAGCTCAATATGCAACGAGGATATTGACAACACCACATCAATTATTTAGTTCTCTTTTTGCTACCCATCAATATTAAATGTTGATTAACATGGCAAGGGTGAAGAAACAAAACTACCTAACTAGGCAAGTTTAAATGAGGCCAAGAACAAATAACAATTCCGAAAATCCCCATATGCATATTTTAGATTCGGTATGTTCTGCCCTAAACCATATTTTAAAGTTGTTAAACAGGAAAATAAAGTGGACCATGTTAAACTAGGCATTTTTCCACCACATTTACATATAAAGAACATTTAATTCAGTTACGGTTATTTAGTTATGAAATAAATCATTTTAGCATGGCATAGGAGCAAATTAATGCAAACAACATTTTTAATATTTTAAACATGGATGAAAATGGCATATTATGAAACTAGATAAAATTCTAAGCATTTTTCATATTTAAATCATTTTAACCGATGCACGGGGAGTTATTATATGCATGAACATTAGGGGTTTTTCAAAACAAGAATTCCGGATAATGTGAAAATCGCAGACAGAAAAAACATGCACGGCCAAATGCCGGCAAACCCCAGAAAGGAAAAAGGAGGCGCTGGGTGGTTCACCTAGTGGGCCGAGGCCGGCCGGTAAGAGGGGAGGGCGGGCGCCCCGGGCCTTGGGAGACGCTGGGCCGGGCGGGGTCAACGGGAGAAGGAGGCGGCCGCACCCGGCAACGAAGCGGCCGAGCTGGCGCGCCGCCCTTCCGCGGAGCTGGAAGAGGACGCCGCGGCACGGGCTTAGCTTGGCCGGAAGAGCAGGGCCGAGGACGATGGGATCCGGCGAGGACGACGCCCCGCAGACCGATCCAAAGCGGTTGCAAGGGAGTTCCGGCGGTTGCGCTGCGCCTCCCGTGGACACGGGCGGAAAGTTTCGGGAGGAAGAGGGAAAGGAGAAGGAGGAGCAACATGGCGACCGGGGCTTCACCGGCGATCGGGCTCGCCGACGAGCACCGGAGGCGGGAAGGCGCTGAGGACCGGCGGCGGGGCCGGACTCCGCGAGGGAGGAGGTCGAGGCTGGAACGGGGCCTGTGGGACAAGCGATCCGAGGAGGTCCGCAACAACGGGGGGCTGGGGGACGCCCGGGCAGAGGAGCCGAGCATCGAGCAAGCGGAGGTCCCGCGAGGTGGCGCCCGGTGGTCGTGCCTGGAGGACGAGGTGGTGGGGAGCACGGGCTTCGATCCGTGGTTGGCTAAGAAGGGGAGGAGGCAAATGGAAGGTGGGTGGCTTGGTTTAAATCGAGGAGGTGGGTGGATCGGATGGATGGTTCGAGGGGATCCAGAGGAGAGGTGGGTGGCGAGCGATGGTTGGGTAGGGATGGATCCCGAGGGATTTTGGAGAGTGGCGGCGCGCCTAGGATGGGGATGGGACAGCCGCCTAGGTTTTGGGTTAGATTATTTTATAGCAAGGATTTGGTTTGGGGTTATTTCCCCCTTCGATCAAAATCGACTCGGGAAAATTTGGTTAGGGAGTCCAAATAAGAAAACGGGATGTTTTGTAGACGTTAGGGATGATCCGGATCCAACGGTCACGAAGATCGGTTCGGTTCGGGCAAGTTTTGGCCGCCAGGGTCCGAGAGAGGTCGACAAAGACAAGTGGGGTTTTTTGGTCTCGAGAAAAAGAGAAGAGAGGGTCCAAATGGTCCGCGAGAAGGTCAACAAAGGCAAAGCGGTCCGAGGAGGTCAACGAGGACAAAGGCACAAAATGCCCGCCGCAAAGAAAGAAAGGGCAACCGGAACGGTTACGAAGTTTTATGAAAACAATGACGATAACGAGTGTCGATGCAATGCAAATGATGCCATGAGATGAGATGCATGCCAAGACCAAAACGCAAAACAAAAGACAAAACCCAACCACGGAGAAAATAACATCTCGATCTCCAAAAGGCAAGAGTCGGAGTTAAATATGGAAAGTTGTATCCGGGCGCTATAACACTCCACCACTACGAGAGGATCTCGCCCCAGATCTAGAATGGCACCGAGGGAAACGAAGAGGAAGAGAAATAAAATTGTTTTTTGATTAACGTGAAACCAAACCTTGAAAGGTTGAGCAATTTAAAAGAAAGAGTACAACAGATGAACGAGCTTGAAACAATCCGTAGAAAAGAGGAAGGAGTATTACGAGAATTTGAAGGTTGAAAGACATGGAAATAAGAGCTTCAAACTAAAAGAATATGACCACATCGGTATAATGAGATAGCCAAGGAACAAGAATTACGAATTTGGACAAAGACTAGAAAAGAGAAGAAAACTTGATAAGATGAAAAGATATGGAAGAGATGAACAACACCCCGTTAAATGGATAAGCAAGAAAAGAACACGATCCTCACAATTCGAGATGATGAGTGAAAGAGCAACATCACCAAGCCTTCGGAAGAAAGAAAGAAGATAGATAATTGAAATAGAAGAATGGAGAAGAAAAGCCAACATCTCACCAACGGAAACAAATGATTGGATTGATATCAACAAGGAGACGGAAACTTATTTCACCGAAGGACAAATGAAGAACTTTCATTTATAAGCACCATAAATAGCAACAACTTAGGGAAAGCTTTAGGTGAACCATGACACAAGATGACTCCAACGAAGAGATTGGTGGATTTAAAGTACCTCATTCTTGACAACATATGAATCATGAACAAGGGAATTGTCAAGAACGAATAACACCATCTCAAAAGATAAGATAGAAGGAATCGCACTTTGAATGCAAGATGAAGAATGTTGAACCCTCAAACAAAACATGTGTTGAGCACCATGT
This sequence comes from Aegilops speltoides, assembly GCA_021437245.1. Lineage (NCBI taxonomy): Eukaryota > Viridiplantae > Streptophyta > Magnoliopsida > Poales > Poaceae > Aegilops > Aegilops speltoides. The sequence continues at coordinate 100,056 of JAHHZJ010003883.1, read as the reverse complement.
TTATTTTGAAGTATGGTTTATGGGTCATAACTTCAAGAGAAAACTTGAAGAACAATTGAAGAATGAAAGGAATCCTTGACAACCACCATGTAGAGCCTCCATGAAGAACCCGAATAAAAGGATGATAAAGAAAGAGAAGTTGAAAACACAAGGTGAAGCCTTCGATGATTTAATGGATCTCCGTGACGAGATAATGCGGAAACTTGGAACTCCGGAAAAGAATAGATGAAGCATCTCAACCAAGAATGTGATATGATGAACCACGATGGAAAGAAGAAACTAGATCACTTGATGAAACAAAATAAGAATTACGTTATGCAAATCCTTCACCAATTTAAATTGATTACACGAACGGATTTGGCAATACTTATTCCCATCAAAAAGGATAAAGAGAGATATATCAAAACTTGAGAAGGTCTTCAACATACCACCGAGGATTAAAACAAATGAATTGATATGATGAACAAGGAAGAGGATCTTGAAAGAACCCGTAAGAATTGAAAATGAAAGTAGCAAAGGCTCAATTCACCGGAAGAATTGAAAACGAGGAAGATATTTGAGGATTTAGATCCAAGTGAACCGAGATCCCGAGCTGATTAGATAATACTTGAATGATGCACCGATGATTTGGAGAACGATAGCTACACCTGAGAATGAAGAATTATGACATGATGGCCTTCGAGGAAAGAAATGGAAACAACTCATGAAATGTCCGATGGGTAAAAGAATTTCACAATCGAAAAACAATTATGAGAGGATGGCATCAAGCTAGAACCATGAATCTTGAAGAGAATGGAACAAGATTTAAGGAAATTTTCGGTCTTCACATGATGAGAACCACCAAAATTATTGAGGCCACCGAAGAATCAAAAGCAAGGGGTTGAGCCAACTATGAAAAGAATTTGAAAGATCTTGGGAAAAGCATTTGACCGATGATAACTCATTCTTACGCCAAAATTGGAGAAGAATTTAGAATAGCTCGGGAAAATAGAAGAGTCGTAAGATCCGAAAAGACCTGGGTTAGGGCCCACTAAAAAGGAACACCGCTGAAAAGATTTTAAATAGCATTGCAAGGTTGAATTAAATGGCTTGAATGAGATAACCACCGAAAAGAGTTGAACAATGCAGTGGAAACACTAATCTTCAGATATCTTGAGCACCAATAACAAATAGAGAAGTAGAATGATAATGAGGGCACCGATGAGAAGACATTGAAATGAGGAAAAGGAATATGATGAATATCGAAGCTTGAATAGGATCCACCGGACAAGAGACAACAATGAAGGATGATGAACTTGAAACTGTTGAGCATCTTCATGGGAAATCACCGGATAAGAACATTGATTGAAAAGAGTGAAGAGACTTCACATGAATAAATGGATACCTGATTAAGAAACTGTGTCCTTGAAGAAAAAGGTGGAGGGCGGAAAACAAAGACAACTTGGGACGGATGAAACAAACACCATTGAGAAAACTTAGATTTGATTTATGGATGGGAAAATGATGGGATCCACTTGCAGAAGCAAACCGTTGGAAATGGCTCTGGTGGGCCCCGCGGGCCACAATGACTTCTTCCTTGCCGCTGGGCTGGTCTTGGTCTTGTTGACCAAATGGATGCCTTTCTTGATGCCCTTGCCTTGCTTCCCTTTGCACCAAAGAGGAAAGGAGGACATCAGGTGGGTGGCGCCAACCGGCGCCTCTTGGTCGTCATGGCTTATATGGGCACCTCGCGAGGTACCCCGCTTGAACTCTCCGCCTCGTAACGCCTCGATGCGGCTATATCTCCCACGTGTCGGGCACGACTTAGAGGCATAACCGATTGAAAGCAATGTCGCAAGTGAGGTAATCTTCACACAACCCATGTAATACATAAGGGAAAGAGATACATAGTTGGCTTACAATCGCCACTTCACACAATTACATTGAATAAAGCATTACATCATCCAGATACAATCAAGGTCCCACTACGGAACCAAAATAAAAGAAGAACCCCAAATGCATAAAGGTCCCCGATCGACCCCAACCGGCTCCACTATCGATCAACTAGAACAAACAACACAAAGGGAAAATCTTCATCAAGCTCCTCCTTGAGCTTGGTTGCGCCACCGCCGGTAACATAGGCACCGCAAACTGGTTTTGAAGTATCCGTGAGTCACGAGGACTAGCAATCCCATTACCATGGGTATCAAGACTAGCAAAGCTTAATGGGAAAGGCAGGGTAAAGTGGTGAGGTTGCAGCAGACTAGCATATATGGTGGCTAAACATACGCAAATGAGAGCGAGAAGAGAAACAAGGAACGGTCGTCAACTAGCAATGATCAAGAGGTGATCATGAACACCTACTTACGCCAAACATAACCCGAAACCGTGTTCACCTTCCGGACTACCAGAAGAGACCATCACGCTACACACTCGGTTGATGCGCTTTAATTCGGATCAAGTGTCAAGTTATCTACAACCGACATTAACAAATTCCCATCTCCACATAACCATGGGCACGGCTCAAAGTTTATACCCGCAGGGTGTCCCAACTTAGCCCATGACAAGCTCCGATCATCGGCGAATAGACCTTCACCCGAACACTCCGATCGACTCGTATCCCAACATCAAGACATTTCGACAATGGTAAAACAAGACCAGAAGACCTCCCGCGGCCGACATCCCGATAGTAGCCACGCCAGATCTCGCCTCGTGCCACGAACCGGATGAGCACTACGCATAACTAGAACCAGCCCTCAAGTTTCCCGAGGTGGCGCCGCAAGTGATTTAGTTTGGACCAACGCTAGACAAGCAATCGCCCGGGGCTATAAAGATGACCCTCGATGCGCACTCAAGGGAAAAGTAGGTGGTGGTGAGGCAAATGGTAAAAGTCAATGTTGGGCCTTCGGATAAGTTTTATTCAAAGCTAACCGTCAGGGGGTCCTATAAATCACCCGACCGAGGGACGCAAAATCCGGGAACATAACACCGTATGACGGAAACTAGGGCGGCAAGAGTGGAACAAAACACTGCATAAGGCCGAGCCTTCCACCCTTTACCAAGTATATAGATGCATTAATAATATAAGAGATATTGTGATATCCCAACATAAATCCTGGCCACCATGGAGAAATCTTCAACTTCACCGCAACTAGCAACGCTTATAAGAGGGCTGAGAAAAGCGTAACATAGCCAAACAACGGTTTGCTAGGAATGGCGCCAAAGGTTAGAGGTTCATGGCAATTTGGGATGGCTTGACAAACAGGTAATAGGTAGCAACATAGCGAAAGAACGAGGCAACTAGCATAGCAAGGATAGTAGTGAGATCCTGGTAACGGTCATCTTGCCCAAATCCCGCAAGGAAGAAGAACGAGTCCATGAAGAAGACAAACGGACGAAGTCGAACGGATCCTCGCAACTCCGAACGAAACCGGTTAACGAGAGACGCAACCCTAAAGAAGCAAACAACATAGTAAACAACCATCGGATAATCATGGCATGATGCACAACCAAGTATGATGCATGTCCGTTTAATGAGGCATGGCATGGCATGGCAAAGTGCAACAAACAACACTACAAATTAGTGGAGCTCAATATGCAACGAAGTTGCATATTGACGAACACCACATCAATTATTTAGTTCTCTTGTTTAAGCTACCCATCAATATTAAATGTTGATTAACATGGCAAGGTGAAGCATAACAAAACTACCTAACTAGGCAAGTTTAAATGAGGCCTGAAGAACAAATAACAATTCCGGAAAATCCCCATATGCATATTTTAGATTCGGTACTGTTCTGCCCTAAACCATATTTTAAAGTTGTTAAACAGGAAAATAAAGTGGACCATGTTAAACTAGGCATTTTTCCACCACATTTACATATAAAGAACATTTAATTCGAAGTTACGGTTATTTAGTTATGAAATAAATCATTTTAGCATGGCATAGAGCAAATTAATGCAAACAACATTTTTAAATTTTAAACATGGATGAAAATGGCATATTATGAAACTAGATAAAATTCTAAGCATTTTTCATATTTAAATCATTTTAATCCGATGCACTGTGGAGTTATTATATGCATGAACATTAGGGTTTTTCAGAAACAAGAATTACCGGATAATGTGAAAATCGCAGCAGAAAAAAAATGCACGGGCCAACGGCCGAGCAGCCCAAAGAAAGGGAAAAAAGGAGGCGCTGGGTGGCTCACCTAGTGGGCCGAGGCCGGCCGGTGGAAGAGGTGGAGGGCAGGGCGCCCCGGGCCTTGGGAGACGCTGGCACCGGGCGGTCAACGGGAGAAGGGGAGGCGCCGCACGGCGCGGTCAACGAGCGGCCGAGCGGCGCCGCCGCCCTTCTCCGCCGATGGAGCTGCGGAGCAGAGGCACGCCGGCGGCGACGGCTTAGCTTGGCGCGAAGAGCAGGCGCCGAGGACGAGGGATCCGGCGAGGACGACGTTTCCCGAGACCTGATCCAAAGCGGTTGCAAGGAGCCTCCGGCGGTTGCGCGATGCGCCCCTGTGGACACGGGCGCGAAAGTTTCGGGAGGAAGAGGGGAAAGGAGAAGGAGGAGCAGGGGCACATGGCGACTGGGGCTTCACCGGCGATCGGGCTCGCCGCACCGAGCGACCGGAGGCGGGAAGGCGCGGACGACAAGCAGCGGCGTTGTGCGGGACTCAGGGAGGAGGTCGAGGCTGGAACGGGCCTGTGGACAAGCGATTCGAGGAGGTCCGCAACAACGGGCCGAAGCGTGGGACGCCGGGCAGAGGAGCCGAGCATCGAGCAAGCGAGAGGTCCCGCGAGGTGGCGCCCGTGGTCGTGCTCGGAGGACGAGGTGGTGGGGAGCACGGCCGATCCGGTGGTTGGCTAAGAAGGCAGGAGGAGGCGGCAATGGAAGGTGGGTGGCTTGGTTTGCAAATCGAGGAGGTGGGTGGATCGATCGGATGGATGGTTCGAGGGATCCAGAGGAGAGGTGGGTTGGAGCGATGGTTGGGTAGGGATGGATCCCGAGGGATTTTGAGAGAGTGGCGGCGCGCCTAGGATGGGGATGGGACAGCCGCCTAGGTTTTAGGGTTAGATTATTTATATAGCAAGGATTTGGTTTGGGGTTATTTCGCCCTTCGATCAAAATCGACGGTCGGGAAAATTTGGTTAGGGAGTCCAAATAAGAAAACGGTGATGTTTTGTAGACGTTAGGGATGATCCGGATCCAACGGTCACGATCAGATCGTTCGGTTCGCAAGTTTTGACGCCGCGAGGGGTCCGAGAGAGGTCGACAAAGACAAGGGGTTTTGTTGGTCTCGAGAAAAGAGAAGAGAGGGGTCCAAATGGTCTCGAGAAGGTCAACAAAGGCAAAGCGGTCCGAGGAGGTCAACGAGGACAAAGGCTCACAAAATGCCGACCCGCAAAGAAAGAAAGGGCAATCGCGAACGGTTACGAAGTTTTATGAAAACAATGACGAAACGAAGTGTCGATGTAATGCAAATGATGCCATGAGATGAGATGCATGCCAAGACCAAAACGCAAAACAAAAGACAAAACCCAACCACGGAGAAAATAACATCTCGATTCCGAAAAGGCAAGAGTCGGAGTTACAATATGGAAAGTTGTATCCGGGCGCTAAACACTCCACCATTACGAGAGGATCTCGCCCCAGATCTAGAATGGCACCGAGGGAAACGGAAGAGGAAGAGAAGAGGTAAAACTAAGTTGCTTTTGACTAACGTAGAAACCAACGAACCTTGAAAGGTTGAGCAATTTAAAAGAAAGAGTACAACAGATGAACGAGCTTGCAAACAATCCGTAGAAAAGAGGAAGGAGTATTACGAGAATTTGAAGGTTGAAAGACATGGAAATAAGAGCTTACAACTAAAAGAATATGACCACATCGGTATAATGAGATAGCCAAGGAACAAGAATTACGAATTTGGACAAAGACCCGAGAAAAGAGAAGAAAACTTGATAAGATGAAAAGATATGGAAGAGATGACACAACACTCCGTTAAATGGATAAGCAAGAAAAGAACACGATCCTCACAATTCGAGATGATGAGTGAAGAGAGCAACATCACCAAGCCTTCGGAAGAAAGAATAGAAGATAGATAATTGAAATAGAAGAATGGAGAAGAAAAGCCAACATCTCTCACCAACGGAAACAAATGATTGGATTGATATCAAAAGGAGACGAGAAACTTATTTCACCGAAGGACAAATGAAGAACTTGGGTCATTTATAAGCACCATAAATAGCAACAACCTTAGGGAAAGCTTTAGGTGAACCATGACACAAGATGACTCCAACGAAGAGATTGGTGGATTTAAAGTACCTCATTCTTGACAACATATGAATCATGAAGCACAAGGAATTGTCAAGAACGACATAACACCATCTCAAAAGATAAGATAGAAGGAATCGCACTTTGGAATGCAAGATGAAGAATGCTTGAACTCCTCAAAACAAAACATGTGTTGAGCACCATGTTTATTTTGAAGTATGGCTTGAGGGTCATAACTTCAAGAGAAAACTTGAAGAACAATTGAAGAATGAAAGGAATCCTTGACGAACCACCATGTAGAGCCTCCATGAAGAACTCCGTAATAAAAGGATGATAAAGAAAGAGAAGTTGAAACACAAGGTGAAGCCTTCATGATTTAGATGGATCTCCGTGACGAGATAATGCGGAAACTTGGAACTCCGAAAAGAATAGATGAAGCATCTCAACCAAGAATGTGATATGATGAACCACGATGGAAAGAAGAAACTAGATCACTTGATGAAACAATAATAGAATTACGTTATGCAAATCCTTCACCAATTTAAATTGATTACACGAACGGATTTGGCATACTACTTATTCCCATCGAAAAGGATAAAGAGAGATATATCAAAACTTGAGAAGGTCTTCAACATACCACCGTAGGATTGGAACAACAAATGAATTGATATGATGAACAAGGAAGAGTGATCTTGAAAGAACCACCGTAAGAATTGAAAATGAAAGTAGCAAAGGCTCAATTCACCGGGAAGAATTGAAAAACGAGTGAAGATATTTGAGGGGATTTAGATCCAAGTGAACGCAGAGATCCCGAGCTGATTAGATAATACTTGAATGATGCACCGGTATGATTTGGAGAACGATAGCTACACGCTGAGAATGAAGAATTATGACATGATGGCCTTCGGAGGAAAGAAATGGAAACAACTCATGAAATGCTCCGGATGGGTAAAAAGAATTCTCACAATCGAAAACAATTATGAGAGGATGGCATCAAGCTAGAACCATGAATCTTGAAGAGAATGGAACAAGATTTAAGGGAAATCCTTCTTCGGTCTTCACATGATGAGAACCACCAAAATTATTGAGGCACACCGAAGAATCAAAAGCTAAGGGGTTGAGCCAACTATGAAAAGAATTTGAAAGATCTTGAAAAGCATTTGACTGATGATAACTCATTCTTACGCCAAAATTGGAGAAGAATTTAGAATAGCTCGGAAAATAGAAGAGTCGTAAGATCCTCGAAAAGACCTGTGGGTTAGGCCCACTAAAAAGGAACACCGCTGAAAAGATTTTAAATAGCATTGCAACCGTTGAATTAAATGGCTTGAATGAGATAACCACCTCGAAGAGCTTGAACGAATGCAAGTGGAAACACAATCTTCGAGATATCTTGAGCACCGAATAACAAATAGCGAGAAGTAGAATGATAATGAGGTGCACCGTATGAGAAGACATTGAAATGAGGAAAAGGAATATGATGAATATCGAAGCTTGAATAGGATCCACCGGACAAGAGACAACAATGAAGGATGATGAACTTGAAACTGCTGAGCATCTTCATGGGAAATCACCGATAAGAACATTGATTGAAAAGAGTGAAGAGACTTCACATGAATAAATGGATACCGATTAAGAAATCTGTGTCCTTGAAGAAAAAGGGTGGAGGGCGGAAAACAAAGACAACTTGGGACGGATGAAACAAACACCATTGAGAAAACTTAGATTTGATTTCATGGATGGGAAAATGATGGGATCCACTTGCGAGAAGCAAACCGTTGGAAATGAGTTGACATGACAAAATCAATGATCAAAAGGATTAGTATTCACATAGCAATATGAGAACACCGCCGAAAGGTATGGAATCAACACTTGGCATTGAAGCAACTCAATACCACAACTCAAAACAAAAACAAAGGACCGGGCTTGCATTGCCGGAACAAACATATGATAGAGATTTTGTTCAAGTTTTCGTGGGGCCTACACGGCTCAATCAGACAAAGACCATCATGTACAAGGCAAGGCACATGACATACGAAGCCCCCGAAGTCGGCATAGCCAAGGACTCTTTAAGACACAACGAGACCATCAGAAACCAACCGTGAATAGGCGGACCACTAGACGCCGAACCCCAATTTCATATCATACATCCGGGAAAGATATCCTAGGAGCTACTTGAATTCCCACCTATAAAACTCCCAAATTTTCCGTTATGCAATCAGGTGTTGGGGATACAGGGAGCAATATATCTCACCCAAACTAACAATCCCTTACATCCACCGTATCCATCCGCAACACATAACCAAGAAATCTTCGAAATCGCTCCTCAACCTTCAAAAGCATCCGTTATACGAAGTCATGGCAATACTCCCGACTCACCTCAAGATCGTTAGGGGTTATCTCACCAACAACCGCATAAAAGAGATTTGATGTCCAGATTAAACTCGGTATTCCAAATGCAACGATAAAATTATGACGACAACACCTCGAGCTCAACTCCCCGACACCGCCACAACCCCTAAATGTCGAGGCACCAAGAACAATGTTGTCATCATAAAACCATCGAACGATTCTAAGATACCCGTGATCCTAAAATTTTTTAGTGAAATTTAAGAAAAGAAGAGTCAAAACTCACGCCAGATTCCTCACCGTAAGGTCAAGGACCGAGGAGTAAAAAGAATTCTAACTCCGATATATATAATCCTAAATGACTCAAAACATTTTTCTAGACACAACTCGCCGCTAAAACGATCAAGCAAAGGGCTCCTAAGGTCGGGAAGGCTCGAACTAACTTGTAACGCTCGATGCGGCTATATCTCCCACGGTCGGGAACGACTTAGAGGCATAACCGCATTGAAAGCAATGTCGCAAGTGAGGTAATCTTCACACAACCCATGTAATACATAAGGGAAAGAGATACATAGTTGGCTTACAATCGCCACTTCACACAATTACATTGAATAAAGCATTACATCATCCAGATACAATCAAGGTCCGACTACGGAACCAAAATAAAAGAAGAACCCCAAATGGATAAAGGTCCCCGATCGAATTCCCAACCGGGCTCCACATCATCAACTAGAACGCCACAAAGGGCAAGATCTTCATGAAGCTCCTCCGAGCTTGGTTCCACCGCCGGGTAACATAGGCACCGCAAACTGGTTTTGAAGTATCTCGTGAGTCACGAGGACTCAGAATCCCATTACCATGGGTATCAAGACTAGCAAAGCTTAATGGGAAAGGAAGGGTAAAGTGGTGAGGTTGCGCGACTAAGCATATATGGTGACTAAACATACGCAAAGAGGGAAGAGAAACAAGCGGAACGGTCATCAACTAGCAATGATCAAGAGGTGATCATGAACACCTACTTACGCCAAACATAACCGTAAACCCACCTTCCGACCCTTAGAAGAGACCATCACCTACACACTGTTGATGCCTTTAATTCGGATCAAGTGCAAGTTATCTACAACCGACATTAACAAATTCCCATCTGCCACATAACCGGGCACGGCTCAAAGTTTATACCGGGTGTCCCAACTTAGCCCATGACAAGCTCTCGCGATCATCGGGAATAGACCTTCACCCGAGACACCGATCGACTCGGTATCCCGCACATCAAGACATTTCGACAATGGTAAAACAAGACTAGCAAGACCTCCCGGGCCGAATGCCGATAGTAGCCGCACAGATCTCGCCTCGTGCCCGACCGATGAGCACTACGCATAACTTGAACCAGCCCTCAAGTTTCCCGAGGTGGCGCCAAGGACTTAGTTTGGACCAACGCTAGACAAGAATCGCCCGGGGATAAAGATGACCTGATGCGCGATCCCAAGGGAAAAGTAGGTGGTGGTGAGGCAAATGGTAAAAGTCAATGTTGGGCCTTGGACAAGTTTTATTCAAAGCGAACCGTCGGGGGTCCTATAAATCACCCACCCCGAAGGACGCAAAATCCGGGAACATAACACCGTATGACGGAAACTAGGGCGGCAAGAGGAACAAAACACTGCATAAGGCCGAGCCTTCCACCCTTTACCAAGTATATAGATGCATTAATAATATAAGAGATATTGTGATATCCCAACATAAATCCTGCCCCATGGAGAAATCTTCAACTTCACCGCAACTAGCAACGATAAGAGGGGCTGAGCAAAAGCGGTAACATAGCCAAACAACTTTGCTAGGAATGGCGCCAAAGGTTAGAGGTTCATGGCAATTTGGGATGGCTTGACAAACAGTTAGGTAGCAACATAGCAAAGAACGAGGCAACTAGCATAGCAAGGATAGTAGTGAGATCCAGGGTAACGGTCATCTTGCCAAATCCCGCAAGGAAGAAGAACGAGTCCATGAAGAAGACAAACGGACGAAGTCGAACGGATCCTCGCAACTCCAACAAACCGGCTAACGAGACGCAACCCGAAAGAAGCAAACAACATAGTAAACAACCATCGATAATCATGGCATGATGCACAACCAAGTATGATGCATGTCCGTTTAATGAGGCATGGCATGGCATGGCAAAGTGCAACAAACAACACTACAAATTAGGAGCTTATGCAACGAGTTGATATTGACAACACCACATCAATTATTTAGTTCTTGTTTGCTACCCATCAATATTAAATGTTGATTAACATGGCAAGGTGAAGCATAACAAAACTACCTAACTAGGCAAGTTTAAATGAGGCCGAAGAACAAATAACAATTCGAAAATCCCCAATGCATATTTTAGATTCGGTACTGTTCTGCCCTAAACCATATTTTAAAGTTGTTAAACAGGAAAATAAAGGACCATGTTAAACTAGGCATTTTTCCACCCCATTTACATATAAAGAACATTTAATTCCGAAGTTAGGTTATTTAGTTATGAAATAAATCATTTTAGCATGGCATAGGAGCAAATTAATGCAAACAACATTTTAATATTTTAAACATGGATGAAAATGGCATATTATGAAACTAGATAAAATTCTAAGCATTTTTCATATTTAAATCATTTTAATCCGATGCACGGGGGAGTTATTATATGCATGAACATTAGGGTTTTTTCAGAAAAAGAATTACCGGATAATGTGAAAATCGCAGCAGAAAAACATGCACTGGCCAAATCTGGCGAGCAGCCCAAAAGAAAGGAAAAAAAGGAGGCGCTTGGCTCACCTAGTGGGCCGAGGCCCCCTGGAAGAGGGAGGCAGGCCGCCCCGGGTTTGGGGACGCTCACTGGCTGGGTCAACGGGAGAAGGGAGGCGCCTGCACGGCGCGTCAACGAAGCGCCGAGGGGCGCCGCCCTTCCCCGTGCAAGCTGGAAGCAGAGGTATCGCCGGGGGCATTTACTTAGCTTGGCGCGAAGAGCAGGGCGCCGAGGACGGGGATCCGGGGACGACGTTTCTCCCAGACCGATCCAAAGGGCGCAAGGAGTCCCCGGGGGCGCGATGCGCCCGTGGACACGGGCGCGGAAAGTTTTGGGAGGAAGAGGGGAAAGGGAAGGAGGAGCAGGGGCACATACCAGGGGCTTCACCGCGACGCTGCCCACCAGCACGGAGGCGGGAAGGCGCGAGACGCGGCAGCGGCGGCGGGACTCCGCGAGGGAGGATGTCGGGCGGAGGTGGGCCGGGACAGCGATGAGGAGGTCCGCAACAACGGGCGAGCGCTGGGACGCCGGGCAGGGAGCTCGAGCATCGGCACCGAGACCTCGGGTTGTGCTCGGAGGACGAGGTGGGGGGAGCAGGGTTATCCGTGGTTGGCTAAGAAGGGGAGGAGGGTAAGGGGTTGGCCCTGTTTCAAATCGAGGGGTGGGTGGATCGACGGTGGATGGTTTGGGGGATCCGAAAGGGGGTCGGCGATGGTTGGGAGGGTGGACCCAGGGTTTTGGAGAGGTGGCGGCAGGGGGGTGGGAAGGAGGAGGGTTAAATTTAAAGCAAAGGAAAGGTCCCCGATCAAAAGGACGGCCAAAAATGGAGGGGCCAAAAAGAAAAGGGAGGAACGTTAGGTATGGAAACTACGACAACGGTTCGGCGCAAGTTTTGAGCCAGGGGTCCGAGACGACGAAACAAGGGGGTTTTGTTGGTCTCAAAAAGGAAGAGGGGGTCCAAATGGGGAAAGGTAACGGCAAAGCGGCCGAGGAGGTCCGAGGAAAAGCTCCTGGCGCCCAAAGAAAGGGGCTCGCGAAGGGTTGAAGTTTTTGAAAAAATGGCCGTGCCCCTGAAAGAGCCATGAGTGGATGCCGAAGCCAAAACGCCAAAAGCCCCAACCCGGGAAATCATTCGATCTCGGAAAAGGCAAGGTCATTCAATAGGAAAGGACCGGGCACCTCGTGAGCCGCCCGATGAGGGCGGCCAGGAACCCTTGGTCCGCCCAGAGGCGCCCTCGCATCTTGAGCTTGGTTGATGAAGAGGGCCCCTGGCCCCTTGGCCACGCCGCACAGGTCTGGGCCCCTCCCAAGCCAACCCCCCGGCCCCAAGGGCCCCCGGGACCACCGATCCCCCGGGGTGGGCATGGTGTCCACCACCCACCGCCATGCGGGGAAAAGGGCCGGGCTCCCGGCTGACGCGCCTCCAACCAAGAACGGATTTGGGCCAGACTGAAGGGATGGCCAGCAAGGCCATGCATCTTCGAGCCTCCAAAGGGTAGGGCCAAGGGACCCAAAGGAGGGAACCCCAAGAGGGGCCCGGTTTGGGTTGCCCGATTTTTGGCCTCAGGGGACCTAAAAGAAACCACCCCGGGCCGAAGAGGGGAAGCTCGGCCCTCTAGGCAGCTAAAGGGGTTTTGACCAAGGCCCAATGAATTTCAACCGGGTTTTTTCGAGATGGGTTTGGCCTTGATACGCCAAACTTAACACCAGTATTGGCCCAGAACCTAAAAGAAGGGCCAACAAGGCGGGCATCATAGGGGCCACAATAGGAAAGATAACAGAAAACGAGTTGGGCAGATGAAGAGTATTTTCCCGATATTGGCGAAGGAAAGGGAACTCGAAAGGAGGAACTGCCAGCAAGACGGGTATAAAGGGGGTGTTTCCTCCTGAGGGGATAAGGAAATTGACCGAGGCTTAAAGTTATTTTTTTTTCATATCATATAAAGTTTAACATGCTAGAATTGTATTAAGAAACATGAACGGTAAAATGCAAACAATGACTAGTATGCCTCACTTGCAGTATTAATCAAAGAGGTTTGTTTCCTAACCATAGACTTGTTGTAAAAAATGGGATCCATCATTGGAGAAGAGGTTGCATGCCCATCCCGACTTAGCCTTGACGCTTAGTTTTGCATTGCTTTTTATGATTTAATGTTTGAATTAGGTTGTTAATCCCTTAGGGGAACACGGGACTACCAAAGCCAAAATGGGTGATAAAGGATTAATTTTGGTAATTTGAGGGAAATTCGAGATTGGATTTTACCGATTTCGGAGGGTACCGGCCCCCGGAATAATCCCTAAGCCTTGAAGAGAAAAGAGAGGAAGGATCAACAAATGAGGCCGCCCCTTTTCTTTTTTTAAACACAAACTCTCTCAACCGATGAAAAGGGAACAACGATGTTTTGGCGGTTTGCCGGATCTTCAAATAGTAGGAACCTAGGGCACCAGGTGTATTGGTTTTGCCGGCGGTCCTCATGTTACATTGTTCTAAGTAGGGTTACGCTAAGGTTTCGATGCAATTATGAGTTTATGATTTTGATGTACCGGTTTGTTCGAGTCCGGATGTGATCACGAAGACGAATCTCAAATGGTCGAGACATAAAAATTTTCGGTTATTTGGACACCGGAAAGGTTGGGATTTGGGAATATACCATTGGATTCCGAACCCCAAAGTTATGGGTTATTGGGCCCATTGAAGGGGAGAAAAGGGGGCCACCCCAACCCAATTTGGGGAGGGCCGCCCCCCCTTCCCTTCCCCTTTCCCCTACACTCTCCTCCTTCCCTCCAACTTATTGAAGGAGGGGAAACCTCTTGGAGTAGGTTTTCCTATGGCGGGTTTGGGCCGGCCACCCCCCCCTTTTAAAAATAGGGGGACCCTAACCACAAGTTGTATTGAATGTCAGCTGGGTGCCCTATATATTAATTATCATTTGTACGGTTTTAGGCGGGCCTGCAGAGAAATCAAGTCGCACCACCGGGGCCGACGGAACTTCCCCCGCCTGCTGGATGGAGATCGGGGTGTTCGGCTACGGTGAAGAATGGGGTCCGGAACGGGCTTGGATGGTTAACCGAGGAGAGACTACTTCCTTAGCAGGCCAAGCTCCGCTTGTTACGAGGGTACATAAAAATTCTCCCGTATGCCACCATGATCTTGGCGCAGGATTTTTTGAAATTACCACGCTTCCCAAAGTGGCACCGACTAGGTTTTTGGCTGATTTATATGCCTGAACACAAGAGGTGGATGATATAAGTATAGCCACCAAAGATGTCATACTTTTTCACGGTATTGTGAGTGAAGGCCCGGACCGATTACGAAGACGCTTAGGGAGTTTTATAGGAAATTGCTTAAATTCTGGGGTGTCCGTTTTCCTTTAGTTGTGAAAAGGGCTCGCCCGTCCTTTGAAGGTTAAAGAGTTAGAATAACTTCGCCCGGGTTTTATGCGAGGTAAGAACGGCGGCCCGTAGCGCCCGTAAAATTTGAACAACAAAGTGAGGACCCTAACTTTTTTTCAAGGCATGTTGGTTGAAGGTCCTTCACCCACCAGTAAGATTACCCCGGAAGCAGTGGTGAGGGGCCCGGATTAAAGAGAGAACGTCTGCGTAGCAAAGTCGATGACTACTTATAGTTCAAGGTGCCATGCTTTACGGCTTAGAACCGGTCTTCAACGATGTTTTGAACGTCATGGAGCATAAGAGATGTTCCAGAGTTGAAGTTAATATTTCAAGCAAATGCCCATTGAGAGATATGAAGTCTCCAATAAGTTCTAGCTGCAAGATGGAGGAGAATAGCTCACAAGGAGCATATACTCAAAATGTCCGGGTATAATAATCACTTGATTCAATCGGGAGTTAATCTTCCGATGATAGCGCCATTGATGTAATTCTCCAATCATCGCCACCAAGCTACAAGAGCTTCGTGATGAACTATAATATGCAAGGGATGAATAAGACTATTCTCGAGCTCTTCGCGAATGCCGAAAGTCAGGAGGTAGAAATCAAGAAGGAGCATCAAGTGTTGATGGTCAACAAGACCACTAGTTTCAAGAAGAAGGGCAAAGGCAAGAAGAAGGAATCTCAAAGAACAGCAAGCAAGTTGTCGCTCAAGAGAAGAAACCCAAGTCCGACCTAAGCCTCGAAACTGAGTGCTTCTATTGCAAGCATATCGACATCGGAAGCGGAACCACCCCAAGTATTTGGCGGATAAGAAGGATGGCAAAGTGAACAAAGGTATATGTGATATACATGTTATTGATGTGTACCTTACTAATGCTCGCAGAGCACTGGTATTTGATAATGTTCTATTGCTAATATTTGCAACTCAAATGGGGACTACGGATTAAGCGAAGATTAGCTAAGGACGAGGTGACAATGCACGGGAAATGGTTCCAAAGTCGATGTGATCGCTGGTCGGCACGCCTACCTCTACATCTACCATCGGATTAGTTTTAGACCTAAATAATTGTTATTTGGTGCTCAAGTTGAGCATGAACATTATATCCGGATCTTGTTTGATGCGAGACGGTTATTCATTTAAATCGTAGAATAATGGTTGTTCTATTTATATGAGTAATATCTTTTATGGTCATGCACCCTTGAAGAGTGATCTATTTTTATTAAATCTCGATAGTAGTGATACACATATTCATAATGTTGAAGCCAAAAGATGCAGAGTTGATAATGATAGTGCAACTTATTTGTGGTAATCGCTGCTTAGGTCATATGTGTAAAAGGCATGAAGAAACTCCATACTAATGGACTTCGAATCACTTGATTATGAATCACTTGGTACTTAAGTAATGCGTGCCTCATGGGCAAGATGACTAAAACACCGCTTCTCCCGATCTATATGAGAGAGCAACAGATTTGTTGGAAATCATACATACAGATGTATGTGGCCCGATGAATGTTGAGGCTCGTATGGATATCGTTATTTTCTCACCTTCACAGATGATTTGAGCAGATACGGTATATCTACTTAATGATGCACAAGTCCAAACATTTGAAAAGTTCAAAGAATTTCAGAGTGAAGTGGAAAATCATCGTGAACAAGAAAATAAAGTTTCTACGATCCGATCGTGGAGGAGAATATTTGAGTTATGAGTTTGGTTTACATTTGAAACAATGCGAATAGTTTCGCAGAACTCACGCCACCGAACACCACAACGAAATGGTGTGTCCTAACATCGTAATCGTGACTTTTACTTGATATGGTGCGATCTATGATGTCTCTACCGATTTACCGCTATCGCTTTTGGGGTTATGCTTTAGAGACGGCCGCATTCACGCTAAATAGGGCACCATCAAAACTGCTGAGACGACGCCTTATGAACTGTGGTTTGGCAAGAAACCAAAGTTGTCGCTTTCTTAAAGTTTGGGGCTGCGATGCTTATGTGAAGAAACTTCAACCGATAGGCTCGAACCCAAATCGGAGAAATGTGTCTTCATAGGATACCCAAAGGAGACTATTGGGTACACCTTCTATCACAGATCCGAGGGCAAGATTTTCATTGTTAATTCGATCCTTTCTAGAGAAGGAGTTTCTCTCGAAAGAAGTGAGTGGGAGGAAAGTAGAACTTGATGAGATAATCAGATCTACTCCCTTATTGAAAGTAGTTCATCACAAGAACCGGTCTCGTGGACAACTACACCAATTAGTGAGGAAGCTAATGATATTGATCATGAAACTTCAGATCAAGTTTGATCGAACCTCAGAGGGTCTATCAGAGTAAGATCCGCACTGTGAGTGGTACGGAAATCCTATTCTAGAAGTCATGTTACTTGACCATGATGAACCTACGAACTATGAGGAAACGATGATGAGCCCAGATTCCGCAAAATGGCTGGAGGCCATGAAATCTGAGATGGGATCCATGTATGAAAACAAAGTATGGACTTTGGTTGACTTGCCCGATGATCAGCAAGCCATTGAGAATAAATGGATCTTTAAGAAGAAGACCGACGCTCGATGGTAATGTTATCGCTTCACAAAGCTCGACTTGTTGCGAAAGGTTTTCGACAAGTTCAAGGGGTTGACTACGATGAGACCTTCTCACCCGTAGCGATGCTTAAGTCTCGTCTGAATCATGTTAGCTATTGCTGCATTTCATGATTATGAAATTTGGCAAATGGATGTCAAGACTCAGATTCTTGAATGGATTTCTAGAAGAAGAGTTGTATATGATGCAGCCTCAAGGTTTTGTTGATCCAAAAGGTGCTAATAAAGTGTGCAAGCTCCAGCTGCTCCATTTATGGACTGTGCAAGCATCTCGAGTTAGAATAAACGCTTTGACAAAGTGTGATCAAAGACATGGTTTTATATGCATTTTGGAGAAGCCCTGATTTACAAGAAAGTGAGTGGAGCTCAGAGCATTTCTAGTTTTATATGTTGATGACATATTATTAATTGGAAATGATATAGAATTTTTGGATAGCATAAAGGGATACTTGAATAAAAGTTTTTCAATGAAAGACCTCTGGTGAAGTTACATATTGGGCATCAAGATCTATAGAGATAGATCAAGACGCTTAATAGGACTTTCTACAAAGCATATACCTTGACAAAATTTTGAAAAATTCAAAATGGATCACGCAAGAAAGGATTCTGCCCTGCACAAGGTGTGAAGTTGAGTCAAACTCAATGCCCCAACACAAAGAAAAGATAGAGAGAAAATGAAAGGTGTTCCCATGATTCAGCCATAGGCTCTATCATGTATGCAATGCGGTACTGCATTCGACGATGCTTCGCAATAAGCTTTCAGGTGAAGGTACCAAAGTAATCTAGGAGTGGATCAATCGACTGCGGTCAAGAACATCCTAAAATACCGAAAAGGACTAAGGATATGTTTTCGATATGGAGGTGACAAAGAGCTAGTCGTAAATGGTTACGCCGATGTAAGCTTTGACATCGATCCGACGATTCTAAATCACAAACCGGATACGTGAGCTTATATTAAATGGTGGAGCTGTGAGTTGGTGCGGTTCTAAACAAAGCGTCAGAAGGGATCTACATGTGAAGCGGAGTACATAGCTGCTTCCAATAAAGAAATGAAGGAGTCTCGATGAAGGAGTTCATTTCCGATCTAGGTGTCATACCTAGTGCATCGGGACCAATGAAGATCTTCGTGACAATATCGTGCAATTGCCTTGGCAAAGGAATCCAGATTTCACAAGAGGACCAAACACATCAAGAGACGCTCAATTCCATTCGACCAAGTCCAAGTGGAGACATAGAGATTTGCAAGATACATACGGATCTAAATGTTGCGCACTCCGCTGACTAAGCCTCTCTCACGTAGCAAAACATGATCAAGCACCAAGACTCCATGGGTGTTAGAATCATTACTATGTAATCTAGATTATTGACTTAGTGCAAGTGGGAGATCAAGGAAATATGCCCTAGAGGCAATAATAAATTTATTATTTATTTCATATCATGATAAATGTTTATTATTCATGCTAGAATTGTATTAACCTGAAACATGATACATGTGTGAATACATAGACAAACATATAGTCACTAGTATGCCTCTACTTGACTAGCTCATTAATCAAAGATGGTTATGTTTCCTAACCATAGACATGTGTTGTCATTTGATTAAATGGGATCACATCATTAGGAGAATGATGTGATTGACATGACCCATCCTGTTAGCTTAGCAATTGATCGCTTAGTATTCTCGCTATTGCTTTCTTCATGACTTATACATGTTCCTCAGAATTCATGAGAATTGTGTAACTCCTGCTACGGAGGAACACTTTGGGTACTACCAAACATCACAACGAATCGGGTGATTATAAAGGAGTACTACTGTGTTTCAAGGTACATGTTGAGTTGGCATAACTCGAGATTAGGATTTGTCACTCCGATTGCTCTGAGAGGTATCTCTGTCTTCTCGGTAATACTCATCACCTAAGCCTTGCAATCATGTAACTAATGAGTTAGTTATGAGATGACGACACGAACGAGTAAAGAGACTTGCCAAGTAACTAGATTGAACTAGGTATTGATACCGACGATCAAATCTCTGCAAGTAACATATAGCGATGACAAAGGGAACAACATATGTTGTCAGCGGTTCGACCGATAAAGATCTTCAGAGAATATGTAGGAACCAATATGGGCATCCAGGTCCCGCTTATTGGTTATTGACCGTAGACGGTCTCGGTCATGTCTACATTGTTCTCGAACCGTAGGGTCCGTGACGCTTAAGGTTTTGATGATGTATATATTATGAGTTTATGTATTTTGATGTACCAAGTTTGTTCGAGTCCCGGATGTGATCACGACATGACGAGGAGTCTCAAATGGTCAAGACATAAAGATTGATATATTGACGGATATTTGGACACCGAAAGGTTCCGGAGAGTTTGGGAATATACCGAGTTCCGAGAGGTTACCGAACCCCCTAAGTATATGGGCCTTATTGGTCTTATTGGAAGGGGAGGGAAGAGAGAAGGGAAGGCGCGCCCCCAAGCCCAATCCGAATTGGAGGGGGGCCGCCCCCTTCCTTCTCTCCTTCCCCTTCCTTCCTACTACTACTACCCTTCCTTCCTCCAACTTGATTAGAAAAGGAGGAAACCTACTTGGAGTAGGTTTCTCCCCATGGCGCCGCTTCTGGTCCGCCACCCTCCTCCCTCCCTCTTTATATACGGGGTAGGGGGCAAACTACAAGTTGATCATTGAGATCGCTCAGCTGCAGTGCGCGCCCCTCCACGATATTACACCCCGTCATATTGTAGTGGTTAGGCGAAGCCCTCGCGACAGAGAACATCAAGATCGTCACCACGCTGCCAGGTCGATTTTAACTCCCTCCCGCCTCGCCGGATCGAGATCGGGGGTGTCATCGAGCTGTACGTGTCAAGAACTCTGAGGTGCCGGAGTAACGGTGCTTGATCGCTTGAACCGGAGGACGATTTACTACTTCTCTACGCTATGCCAATGCTTCCTCTTCGGCCTCACGAGGGTACATAGACAACACTCTCCTTCTCATTGCTATGCATCACCATGATCTTATGCGCAGCGTAGGAAATTTTTGAAATTACTACGCTTCCCAACTGAGCAGGCCGAGTGCGGTCTCCCCATCTCAAGTTGCTCAGACCGCCGCCTATCCGGCGCGAGGGCTGGGATGATTCTTCTACGTTAAATCTGGGGGAATCTCAGGGCGGTAGTACTAGCTCGGTGGAGCCCGGCCGCGTGTTCTTGCGGGCGCCATTGCTCACGGAGATGAAAGGCATCGCAAATCGTGAGATTTCGGGCAGGAGGGCTAAGAGAAAGAAAGGGATCTCAAGCAAGGCGGACGATAGTAATGAAGGTAAGGCTAACCCGGCTAGCTTTTTGTCACCAAGCAGCTTGCCAAGGCAAAGATGAGGAAGCGGAGGCGCCCATCGTCCAATCAACCGCCACGCTGGCACCCAAAGGTCAGCAGCCGAATTGGTGGAGCGCCCAAGACTTGCCCTTCCCTTTCGTCATAAGCCAAGTCCGAGCGCGCTTTGGGCCCGGGCTACTCACAAGATTCTGGGAACGGGGTCCTAAGACTTGCCTGCTCATGCGCTCACGACACGTGGTTTCGAGTGGTGGCCCAAGACGCCCATCTTCATCAACAAGAAGACTCAAGACCCTCGTGAGGGGCTGAGCTGCTGGGCGGATTTACACAAGGCTTCTCAGAGGGCTCACAGTGCAGTGCTCATGAGGAGGCAGAGATCAAGGCAAGGGTACCTCATGAGGTGCTCGTGGACGCAAGCCATGACGATCGAGACCAGTGCAGCGCCAGCGGGCGCCCGCCCGCACAAAGGTCCTTGTTTCCTATTTGGTTCAAAGGGGTAAGCACAGCGTGAGTACCGAGGCATCGTGCAAAGGTTACCATTTCAAAGTAATGAGACCAAGACCAGCAAAGCGGCAGGATGGAGGTCACCGTGGAGGTTAAGGCGGGCCATCGCCAAAGGTTTTGGCAGCCAAGACCAACTTTAGTCAGATAACTTGTACTAGATGTTCCCTTCAAAATGGCCGCTTGTTGGCACCCTCACCGCCAATATTTGGGAAGAGGACCAGGCCTCTATAAATAGAGCTAGCCACCACAAAGAGAGGGCATCGAGTTCTCATCGATCCAGAGGCGATCAAACTCACCCAAGTAGTTCAGCAAGACCAGCTCAAGAACACCTCTCGCGAGGCTGTTCACCTATGTACTATTCATCATCGCCCCGAGGCAATCCACCACACCACACACTAGAGTAGGGTATTACACCACAACGGTGGTCTCAACCAAAGATAGACCTTGCATCCTCGTGTTGTTCATCGCTTAGCTAGATTCTGAGGCGGCATCGACGCGGATTGGTAGGGGAAGATCTTCACAAGCACCCCTGTAGTTCAAACCTTAAGGGTCTGAACCCAACATCCTACAAACACAAATGTAGGTGGTTCTCTCAGTAAAATGTATGTTGGAAGTGTAGGCATGTTCTTATGGCTTTCCATGAATGAAGAGTAGGTGGAGGGTATATATAGCTCCACACAAAATCTAACTGCTACACACAACTTACTAAACTCGGGGACCGAATCCTCAAACTCGGTCGGACCAATTTAGTAAACAATGTGATCATTAGGATTTTGTGGACCGACATGTCATCTCGATGGGACCGATATGGTTAGGGTTAGGCAGAACGTAATCTCGGTGAGACTGACATACAAACTCGGTGAGACCGATTTTGGTAATAGACACATAGAGGGTTGGTCAGCAAACTCGGTGGGACCGATTCGCCATCTTGGTTAGACCGAAATGTTACGAAGGGAAATAGTGAGTTTGCATTGCAATCTTGGGACTGATCGGCCATCTCGGTTTGATCGAAACATTACGAAGGGAAACAGAGAGATTGTAATCCCATTCTTTGGTGAGACCGAAATCCTTATTGGTGAGACCGAAAAGACTAGGGTTTGTGGCTATGGCTATGACATCCGAACTCTGGTGGCGCCAGTAGATGGTTTCGTGGGCCTGAGTTTGACTTTTGGTTTGGGTCATATGTGGATGTGAGAAAGTAGTTGATGGCTTTGGAGCATATCACTAAGCACTTTGAGCAAGAAACTCATTACAACACCTCGCCCCTCCTTGATAGTAATGGATTTTCCTATAGATTCAATGTGATCTTGGATCACTAAAATAGAAAATGTAGAGTCTTGTGCTCGAGCTTGAGCCAATCCTTTTGTCCTTAGCATTTTGAGGGATCCACTTTCTCATCCATGCCATGCCAATCATTGAGCTTTCCTGAGATATTTATCTTGAAATAGCATTAGTTCAATGAGCCATATGTTGTTAGGAATTACCAAAACCACCAGGATAGCTGCACTTTCAATCTCCCTTTTGGTAATTGATGACAACATATAGATCAAAGCTTTGACAAATGATAATAAGATTGAAAAACATTGTCGCTTTGAGAAGTATGTGATAAGCAAGAGCTCCCCCAAATTTGTGCACTATTGAAAATTTGCTTTGGACCGCAAATGCACAATGAGTTAGGATTATGGGTCACTCTTTCATGTCACATACATCTTGGTGGAGCTCTCAAATGATAATAATTAAACACATGCACTCATCACCAAGCAAAGTGAATGATCATATAAGGATATAAAAGATAATGTCATCCAACAAGCATTAAGGTAGCATATGATCAAACACATGATCATCCAAGTATCTCACACAAGGCATAATGTATCAAGCAAACACACAAATAAAGAAGTTCAACCACCAAAAACAAGAGAGACCAAAAGCAACACTCTCTCTCTCGAAGCCTATGATCTATACATTTTTCTCCCCCTTTGGCAACAAGTTACCAAAAAGTTCAAAAATCCATAGTGCTAATCGACTCTCAGGCTTGGTCTTCATGAGGTGGTGTAGAGATGACTCCAAGGACAAAAGCATTAGTTGATGTAGCTGGACCTGGTGGAGTGGGTGCTGGAGCTGGTGGCACTGAGGCTATGGCGGTTGGTGCAGATGATGTAGCTCGTGTCTGGAATAGGCACTTCAGCAGATCTTTCTCCTCCTGGGCACTCTAGCAAATGCATCTATGGTAGACTTGCCTTCTTCTCCTCCACTCCTAAAGTTGCTCAACCTGCAGTTTGATTTCGTGACCTTCACCATCAAGTGCCTAAAACTTCGCCTATGATTCTCCAAGCTCTCCGGTTTTGAGTCGTGGTGCCAACCTGCTCAATCCTCAAGGTGGAGGCAATCAAGTAGTCAAGCTGGTCTTGCTTGCTCTTCAAACACTTGAGATGCCTCTTCAAATAGCTTGGCATCTTTGCGCCTTTCTCTCGCCTTTGCTTTCTCTCTTTTCATGTGCTTGCACAGATGATGGTTCCTCCTCATTCATCTCAACTGTGTTACCTTCAAATTTAGGGTATAGGGTAGATGCTCCTTATCCAAAAGATATGTGCCTGTGCCCATCTTTGAGTTGATGAGCTCCTAAATGTGTGAGCATACCCACAACTCCTCTTCCGATCACCATAGCTTCTTTGATTGTTTCACAATCAGGCTCATGACTTTGAATTTCTGAGGTATATCAAACAAGTGCAGCAAGTTGATAGCATGACCTCTCGATTATCTTGTGATCTCCTGACTTGGGAAGCAATGTGCCTAAGTATCCAGTTGATTGTAGGTAGACCGCATAACAAGTAGTGTATGATCCAAGCTTGTGAGTTTCCAAAGCTTTATCTGGGATCTCTTTGTACATGTGTGCCATAGAGTTGTGGTCTTTCTTCTTCTCGCATATACATCCAAGTCATCTTCATTCCTTTGGGAATTGATCAACTTAGCCCATTCTTCAACTGTGGATTGGTACCTAGTACCTCGTGACATCCGCATAATCTTCCCATCCTGGTAGAAGTGAGCTATGGAGTAGAACTACATGATGAGCTCATCATTCCACTTGGATTGATATGCATGTCTTTAGCAACTAGATGAGCATCATTGTGATTAGGAATCATGGGCTTCAATTTTCTTAGAACAATAGAATCATCTTCTTTGACTTGATTGCATCTCCCATTAGCTTCTCGATCTTTAGGAGCTAGTAAAGATCCTCTTCCTTCTTCTTCCTCATCGAGTCTCTCCTCATAGAGGGCTTGCCAAGTACTTTGGCAGAGTGGTTCACTTCTTCTTCTTCTTATCTTCGCCACAGCTTCTTCATCAAAATCAATGGTGAATTTCATGGTTTCACCAAGGGCAACCTTCCTAGGTTTGGATGTAGGCACTCTCTGGCAGGTGCCTTGTTCATGCCCCGGCTTTGTGGTAGCATAGCAGTGCATACTCCTTTTTCAGACCTTCTTCTTAGAAGTGGCCTCATCCTCAACATCAATATAGTCCTCATCTTCGTAATCCGAGGTTTTCTTCTTCTTTGTCCCGTGGCTGCTTTGGCAAATTGTCGTGTGCTCCTACTACCCTCATCATATCTCGCTGAGGGACTAGTGCCCTCACTCATCCGAAGCTTCTCCTCTAACTTGTTCCGCTGTCACTTTGATCACACATGTTGCAAACTCTCCGACAAAGCACCTCGTGAATAGATGTAGATGAGGTAGAGTAGATGAGCATTACAGCACACGAGGTTTTTGCAAAATAATTGAATCAAAAACTTAGTTTTATTTTTCCACGTAAAGCATTTCGAGCTACCGATTTGTAAACTTGTGATACCGAAGCAGATTTTGGAACCTAAACTAGTGAACTCGGTCGATCGAAGTCACGCTCGGTGGCACCGAGACTCTAGGGTTTCACAGAGAACCGATCTCGGTCACACGATATGCAATTTCGGTCGCATCGAGAATCACATGTGCAATGGCCTAAGCCAAATCGGTGGAACCGATTTCTACAACTTGGTCGGTTCGACATGAACTCGGCGGAAACCTAACCCTAAAATTCCAAATCAAATCTAATCTACGGAGTGCTTTTGCTAGATAGAATGATTCCAAATGTGGCAAGATTCATGGCAATGCAATGTGCTAGGAATCGGAGTTAAGGATAGCACAAAGTTTCAAGTCCATACCCTAGTTTGGCGATGAACTTGCTACTACGCGGTAACGGCGGGGTTGAATGCCGCTAATAGCAAGCGAGACCAGCAAGCGGAGGTCGCCAAGGATGACGAGGAGGACGATCCGAGACCTCGAGAAGGCGAGTGTGCAGGCTATGCGTATAAGGGGTTTTAAAAAATTCCAAACTTTGACCCGGTATTTATCCCGACCCTATCGGTGTTACCGAAAGTGGAACAATTTTGGTGGCACCGAGATGCAAAACCGCAAGCAAGCTATCGCAACTCGGTGATCAAGAGTTCAAATCGTTGCACCGAGTTTGAAAACCTAGATCAACTTAGTGATCTCTTGCAGACCGAAATGATGAATCCTACCGATCAAATGCACAAAGAGTTTTGGAAATTTAAGTCTATGACAAATTGGGGACTCGAAAGTGCTCCTCACACAGTAGTGGTTCGAATCGACTTGATCAAACTTTGTGATGTAGCATGAATAGAGTTTGAGACAAGAAAAGCATATATAGCTAGATAAGGTTCTTAGGCATTCTTGTCCATCCACTTGGCAAAAGAAAAGAACCCAAACAATCAAAACAACAAGTGGATGTCTTCGAATGAGTAAAATATCCAACCAACATGCTCACACGATAAAGTGGCAAATGAAATATGTGGCAAAGCATGCAGAACCAATTCTAGAATCTATCAAACAATTGGGGATGACTAGGTCATCTATATATGAGTATATTGACTTAGGAGTCAAAAGAGAACATTTGATCATAGGTCATACTCATCGTTTAAGCACAAGTGGGGTTACCACTTTTACATAAAGCATTGTTGTTTTCACACATTTAGAGTTGCTTTAACTCAATTCTTAGAGTAAAGCACCCCCTAGATGTGAGATCCCCCCTAAAAGGGATGAACTAACCTTGGGTTTTGTCGATGATGACTTCTTGTAGGTGTTGAAGATGTGGATGCTCAATGTTGATGTAGATCATTTAGAGAAATCCATTGGAGTGAGTTTCACTTTCAAATACCTACACAGGTTAGTCCCACAAGGAACAAACATGGATATCCATAGACATAGAGTGATGCATACACAAGGTGATGTCCATGAAAGCATTAGGTTACCTTGTCCCTTGTCTTACCAACAAGAGGGTTTGTGACTCCTTGAACTAGTGCAAGATGTGGAAGTTGATTGCACTTGTCCTTGCCAAAATGATAAGAGTAAAGTATGTTGGCAGAGTCACCCTCAAGAACTCTCTAGTTCTTCTTCTTTGGGATCCACATCATCTTGATGGGAATCCTTGAGTTGTAGTTGTACTGATGAAGTAGAACTTGATGTAGTCTTGGGAACCCACTTGACCATGGCCTTATGAGCTTCTTCAAATGCATCAATCTCCTCTTGAAGCTTGTCCTTGCCTTTTTGCTTGTGGTCTTGTGGTGGAAGATCATCTTGAGCTTGTGTCCCTTGAAAGAAGTAGGATCATACTTCTTTGTTGAGGAACAAACTTCGCCTTGGGGTATTGATCTTCTTCCCACTAACTCCATTGGCATTGAACTTTCGCTCAAAACCAACACCTTGATTCTTCCGGTGCCTTCCTTGCTATGCACAATTTCTCGAATTGCTTACTTCTAGAAAGACTCTTGTAAACACCTTTCTATAATTCCATTCAATAAGCTATTTTCTTGCTCAAGTGTAACTTGGCTAAGAGAATCATTAGTGGAATCAAGAGAACTACTAGAAGCAACAACATTGGATTTTGCATGATTATATTTACTACTAGAAGAAGAATCTTTCTTGTTCTTGTTACTAGACTTGACTTGTGGCATGTAAGTATATAAGAGTAAATGCTTGGCAATGTAAGAATAACTTTTCTTGTGAAGATCATCATTGATTGCCTTTAAAACTCATGCTCTTGCTCAAGGTTGAGCTTTTCAAAGTGTAACTTCTCATGAGTCTTTAAAAGTTCTCGATGATCTTGCAAGATAGTTTCATGAGCTAACTTAAGAGTGTTTAGTTCTTTAGTTAGGCGCTCAATCTTCTACTTATCATTGTCATTCATTTTATCTTGATTAGCATGACTAATTGACGCTTCATCATAGTATTCATCACTAGAGTTTTCAACAAGTAAATCATCATCACTAACAAGTCATCTTCATCACTATTGAAATCAACATACCTGTGGTGTGATACCTTTGGGCCTTTAGCCATGAAGCATCTTCCAAGTCCTTCATTTGGTGAGTCAAATATGTCGAGAGTTGGTCAACACAAGTGCTAGACCGGCAACACCTTCATCTTGAGTATATTCGAGTCGTGAGTGATACCCATTCACCAACATGAGCTTGATGTCTTCGCTTTGTATAGCTCCTTGATGACTTGTCGCCTTTTCTCAATCCTTGCTTCTTGAAAGCACATTTGCTCCCCGGTGGTTTTGGTAATTAATGACAACATACTTTGTGGTTGGACTAATGCTTTTATCAAGTATGTTTCAGAAATTCAATCACATTGGCATGGCAAAAGGATCAAGAGGTGGACCCTCAAATGCTAAGGCAAGCATTGGCAAAATCTCAAGACTCCATTTTTGGTTTAGTGATCCAAGATCACATTGAGTCCATAGGAAAGCCAATACTATTAAAAGGGGATGAGGTTATGATGATGATCCGTTGCTCAAGTGCTTAGTGATACATCTCCTAAACTATCGCAACTTTCACCGCCATATACACTCATAAGTAATCTCGGTCCCACCGATATTCCAAACTCACCACACCGAGATGAACCAATTTCACCATAAAGCCAAACCCTAGAAAACTCGGATTTTCCGATTCTAAACTCGGTCTCACCCAAACTTGAGTTGCCAAGCTTCAGAATCCTTCGTCATCAAATTGGTGTCACCGAGATGATGAAGTCGGTCCCACCGAGATTGGCAAGCTCTTGTCTTTGCACGAATCGGACTAACCGAGATTGTATTTTCGGTCCCACCGAAAATCCCAACGCTCACATGATTTGAACTTTCGGTCTCACCGAGTTGTCAACTTCGTCCCACCGAGATTGGTCAAATGTGTGTAATGGTTGGATTTTGTGTGGAGGCTATAAATACCCCTCCACCCCCCTCTTCACTCGTGAGAGAGCCATCGAAAGAACTACCACTCCTACCTTACATTTCGAGAAGAGAACTACTCACCCTTGTGTTGAGACTGTTGCTCCACTCCCACCATATGAAGCTTGATCTCTAGCCTTCCTAGTTGCTTTCCACTCAATCCTTTCTTCCACCATAGCCAATCAAAGGAGGAGAGTTGAGTGTTGGGGAGATTATCATTTGAAGCACAAGAGCAAGGAGTTCATCATCATCAACACCATCTATTACCTTTTTGGAGGGTGGTGCCTCCTAGATTGGTTAGGTGTCGCTGGGGAGCCTCCACGAGATGTGGAGTTGAACCAAGAAGTTTGTAAGGGCAAGGAGATCGCCTACTTCGTGAAGATCTACCTCGAGTAAGGCTAGCCCTCCGTGGGCGAGGGGCCATGATGGCATAGACAAGGTTGCTTCTTCGTGGACCTTCGTGGGTGGAGCCTCCGTGGACTCTCGCAGCCTGCTATCCTCCGTGGGTTGAAGTCTCCATCAACGTGGAAGTACGAGGAACCACCTCATCTAACCACGAAAAATCTCCGTGTTCCAAATTGCGCTTGATCTTCTCCACTTCTTTACTACTTGTGCAATTTACTTTCCGCTGCCCATACTCTAGAATTGCATGTGTAGTATGCTACTTGACTTGTGTGATATGCAAAATCACAAAATCTGCCTTTATCAAAAGGCATAATTTTATCTTGTCGAGTAGTCTAATCACCCCCTCTAGACACTCTCACCTTCTTCGATCCTACAATTGGTATCGAGCTTTGGTCTCCATTGCTTTGGTTTACACACCATTGGAGGAAGATGGACGGTTCACGCTTGGGGAGTGTTAGCCATAGAGTGCCTATTCTTAATGGAGTGTCCTATAACTCATGGAGGATTGAAATGCTTATTATCTTTAAGACATACAATTTGAGCAAATATGTTGAAACCCCATATGTGCCATCCATTTGACCCTTGCACCCTACCATGGATGAAGAGCTTGATTTGCTTCAGAACCTTAGAACTGTAAATCTTATCATTAGAGGGTTACCCGATAACTTGCTTAAGCTCACATAAACTTTGAGTGCGCTTCTATGCTATGTGGAAGTTCTTGGAAGAACTTTATCCGGACTACTCTTTGAGAGGTCTTGATGAAATTCTATACAAGACTATTGAATTTGATATGATGCTCTAATGATCCCAACTTTGATAAATGCTTCTTTGAGCTTCGTGATCTTATGAAAAGAAGGGTGATCCCTGTCTTATCAATGTTCTAATTAGAAATGCTCTTGTATTGCATTCGATGATTATTGTCACATTAACAAAACTAATGCAAGTTGTTGTCAACTGACCAAGGTGTTGATGATGAACTATCTATGGGTCAATATGATGATGAGCATGAGCATGATGATGATTACTCCGATTCGCATAATCGAGCTAGACAAGATCATGAAGAGTCTCAATCTTATGGCAACTGAGAGACTACATATCCCAGAAAAGAGTGGATTCTTGATAGTGGATGCACCGATCACATGACCGGAGACGAAGACATGTTTCGAGAGCTTGCAAAGAACGATGGTCCACGCAAGTATGTGACTTTTGGAGACAACTCCAAGGGTAAGGTACTTGGCCTTGGTAAGGTGGCCATATCTCATGATAGCTGTATTCAAAATGTCATGCTTGTAGAATCACTTGATACAATTTACTTTCCGTGTCTAGATTAGCCGACTTTTGATTCAATGTGCTATTCATCAAGTAGATTGCCAAGTCTTTCGTCGTGACAATCATAACATGGCATTTACCAGCATCCGTGAGAGGTGATCTATATATTGTTGATTTCACTAAGAAAGCCCAACCTAGAACTTGCTTCATTGCTAAATCCGCTAAGGGTTGGTTATGGCATAGAAGGCTTGGACATGTTGGTATGCGTAATCTAGACAAGCTAATCAAAGGTGATCATATTCTTGGCGTTAAAGATGTTCTCTTTGACAAAGATAGACTTTGTAGTGCTTGTCGCAGAAAACAAGTAGGTGGAAGTCATCCCTGAAGAACATCATGACCACAAGGAGACCGCTGAGCTTCCATATGGATCTTCTTCGTCCCAATGCTTACAAAAGCCTTGGTGGTAACTCCTTTGGTCTAGTTATAGTTGATGATTATTCCAGATTTACGTGGGTATTTTTCCTTGATGACAAATCGCAGGTTCAGAGAATCTTCAAAACCTTTGCCGTAAAGGCCCAAAATCAATTTGAGGTGAAGATCAAGAAAGTTCAAGTGACAATGGAACGGAGTTCAAGAACGCCAATGTAGACTCTTTTCTCGATGAGGAAGGGATTCTACATGAGTTCTCAAGACGCACAATCCTCAACAAAATGGAGTTGTTGAGAGGAAGAACCAACGCCATAGAGATGGCGAGAACGATGCTTGATGAATACAAGACACCAAGCACTTTTGGGGGAAGCCCGAGACAGCTTGTCATGCTATCAAAAAGCTTTATCTTCATAAGCTTCGGCAAGACATCATACGAGCTCCTCACCGAACAAACCCCAAGTGGGATACTTTCGTCTTTGGTTCAAAATGCTATATCCTTGATAAGCATCGCGGGTCTAAATTTGCTCCTAAACTCATGAAGGCTTTTTTCCTTGTTATGGATCAACTCCCACACCTACCGTGTCACAATAATTTCACCCAAAGGTTGAAGAGACGGTAGATGTGAAGTTTGATGAATCTAATGGCTCGCAAGTAGAGCAAATGCCTATTGATGTAGGAGACAAGGACCCATCGAAGCCATCCAA
This sequence comes from Aegilops speltoides, assembly GCA_021437245.1. NCBI lineage: Eukaryota > Viridiplantae > Streptophyta > Magnoliopsida > Poales > Poaceae > Aegilops > Aegilops speltoides. The sequence goes on along the minus strand of JAHHZJ010003883.1, from coordinate 68,778 downwards.
GATTTATCTATTGGAAAGATCCGCCCCATGGAAGTGAAGGAGAGTACTCATCTACATATGTGGAGCCCCCACCTCACGGCAAGATGAACCTCAAGGCAACATGGAGGCCTCCACAAGTGGAACTCACCAAGATGAGGAAGTGCAACAAGAAGATCCACCACAACCTCCTTCTCCACCACCTCAAGACAACACCAACAACAATGAAGAAGAAGAGGAAGATGAGGATGAAGAGGAAGCTCAGCCACAACCACAACAAAAGCTATCCCGAGTCCGAGCAAGAATCAAGAAAAATCATCCTGCGGGAACAAATGATGAACGACATCGACCGGAGAATTATTCGCCTAAAACTCGCTTAGCTAACTTTTGTGAGCATTACTCATTTATCTCTAGTATTGAACCTATGAAGGTAGAAGAAGCACTTGAAGACCCGGATTGGGTGAACGCTATGCACGAAGAGCTACACAACTTCGAGAGGAACAATGTATGGACTTTGGTAGAGAAGCCCAAGGATGATCAAAACGCTATTGGAACCAAATGGGTGTTTTGAACAAGCAAGATGAAGATGGACAAGTCATCCGCAACAAGGCTCGCCTCAGAGCTCAAGGTTACACACAAGTCGAAGGTATGGACTATGGTGAGACCTATGCCCCTGCTAGACTTGAGTCCATTCGATTCTTCTTGCTTATGCCAATCACCATGATATTACTCTCATCAAATGGATATTAAAAGTGCTTTCCTAAATGGTGAAATAGAGGAGGAAGTATTTGTGAAACAACCTCCGGATTTGTGAATCCTAAAAAGCCTAATCATGTTTACAAGTTGCACAAAGCTCTTTATGGTCTTAAACAAGCTCCTAGAGCTTGGTACAAATGCTTGACTAGCTTTCTTCTTGAAAAGGATTTGAGATTGGAAAATAGACTCAACGCTATTCACTTAAAAGGGTTGATGGTGAACTATTTGTGTGCCAAATATATGTTGATGATATTATCTTTGGTTCAACTAACCTCATTTTAGCGAGAAGTTTGGAAAGCTCATGTCGGAGAAGTATGAGATGTCCATGATGAGTGAACTCAAATTCTTCCTTGGGTTGCAAATCAAGCAATCTAAGGAGGGTACCTTTGTCTCACAAACAAAGTACACCAAGGATCTCTTCAAGAAGTTCAACATGCAAGAAAGCAAAGGTATGAGAACCCCATGCCTACAAGTGGACATAATGACTTGACAAAAGATGGAGAACCCGCTGATCAAAAGGTTTACCGATCTATGATTGGTTCTCTACTATATCTCTATGCTTCGTCCCGACATAATGTTGAGTGTATGCATGTGTGCTCGATATCAAGCAGCCCCTAAAGAATGTCATCTTAAAGCTGTTAAAAGGATTGTGAGATATTTGATACACACACCAAACTTTGGCATTTGGTATCCTAAGAGGGCCTCTTTCGACCTTGTTGTTATTCCGACTGGACTATGCCGTGGACAGGTTGATAGAAAGTCAACTTCGGCACGTGTCAATTCCTTGGTCGATCCCTTGTATCTTGGTCCTCCAAGAAACAAAATTCGCATCATTATCCACTACTGAAGCGGAATATATTGCTGCTGGTTCATGTTGTGCTCAATTTCTATGGATGACACAAACGCTTAAGGATTATGGGATACATGTGAGACATGTTCCCTTGCTTTGTGACAATGAGAGTGCGATTAAGATTGGACACAATCCCGTGCAACACTCTCGAACGAAACATATTGAAGTTCGTCACCATTTTATTCGTGATCACATTGCCAAGGGTGACATCAATCTTAAGCATGTTCGAACTGACAAACAACTCGCTGATATCTTTACAAAACCTCTTGATGAGAAGGTGTTTTGTCGCTTAAGGAGTGAGTTGAACATCATTGATGCTTCAAACTTGGAGTGAAAACTCCATTGATGCATGCAAGGCTTGAGCCTACTTGACTAATCCTTGATATTTCTCTTATGATGATGATCATATGTCTTGGACACATTTGCCCCTTGTATTGCATCTAACTCCTTGCGTACTTGATGATCTACATTCCACAAGATTACCACACACTCAAATCATGAGTAATCTTGTCATTAACCAAGTATCTAGCCCTTTGGGATGTTGAGTTCAAGGAACACAATTCCACATATCCTTTTTGACATCTTATACATCTAGTATTTCACTCTTGTCATCTTGGATATCCTTGAGTATTTCCTTGCTTGCCTAACACATGTAGGAAGATGAACTACACAAGTGGAAATGGCGCCTAACTTCACATTCAATGAGCACCTACATCAAGTTCACCTACATGAGCAAAGCAACAACAAGCCCAAGGTATGTTCTTCACATCTTTAAGGAGCTTTGCTCAAAGACATGAGTACAAGCAGCTTCATAAGATGTGATCACATCAAATGCTTAATCGAAAAATGGCAACCCCATTTTGTGCTTAAACGATGAGTATGACCTATGATCAAATGTTCTCATTTGACCCTAAGTCAAAATACTCAAACATAGGTGACCTAGTCACGAATTCTCTATCTAGATGAAGTACATATGTTTTGGAGTGTTTTTTTGTTTTCTTATGTTCTCTCATTGAGTTTTCTTTTAAAAAACTTCATCTAGGAATCTTTTTCATTTCTATTCTTCTATCTTTGTGAATATACTTTTGGCTCGATCAATTCCTAAAATCATTTACAAATTCATTGCAAATCCTTTGAAACATTCCTTGCAAAGTGAGCTGAATTATTTCAGATTTCTTGAATTAAACTCGCCACCGATTTATATTTCGGTCTAACCTAAAAGGATCTGCCTTAAGTCCTCGACTTTCGACCCACCGATCCATCTTATTTCGTGTCACCGATTTACTTCCTTCAGATATCATCTTCTCGCAGCCTTCACCGAGTTTATTGCCTCACCAGATTCTTAAGGATCCCACTTCTTTCCATCTTCCCCGACCTTCCTAGTTTGCTGTCCTTTTCGCACTTGATGTCAAAGGGGAGAAGACTTAGGGGAGAAGAGAAGATTTAGGGGAGAAGAAGAGCAATCTTACCTTAAGGGGAGAGAATCACATCAAAGCTTTCCTGTTCCACAATTGGCATTATTCTCATTTGGCATCATTCTTTGATTTTGCTCTTTCCATCAAACCCCTTGATCTGAGACAACTCAAAGGGAGAGGAACCTTCACAATTGATATCTTATGGAAAGCAAAATCTCTCGAGTTCATTGAAAATCTTTTTAGTTTCGAGACATGTTTGTTGATTCAAGCTTGTGCTCAATATGAGACACTCTTTATACATGTCATCCCGGCTTGGTACTCTTGATGTTCTTGCAGTTGGTTGAAGAAATACTCTTGTGTTATCTAACCTTGTTTTCCCAAGTTTATTTCTTCTGTACAATGCCAAGGAACCTCAAGGTAAGTATATGCACTTTGCGAATGTGCATGATGGTGACTTGCTTGTGAATACTTGTTTGCAAGAAATCACCATGCACATATGCATCATCACTCACTTATTTTCATCCGCTCGATGCATATAGCCAAGCTGCATGTAGCACATCTTGCCTTTCTCTCTTGTGTGCTTGTGGTAGTCCAAAACCATAATTTATGAAAATCTTGCACACTTGTAGGGGAGCCTGTACTACATGCTTGTCAAAGCTGTGATAATTCTGCTTTCTTTCAAGAAGCTTTGATGTCTTGTTTTGTGTGTTGCCATCAATCACCAAAAAGGGGAGATTGAAAGACATTTGCTCCCCGGGTGGTTTTGGTAATTAATGACAACATACTTTGTGGTTGGACTAATGCTTTTATCAAGTATGTTTCAGAAATTCAATCACATTGGCATGGCAAAAGGATCAAGAGGTGGACCCTCAAATGCTAAGGCAAGCATTGGCAAAATCTCAAGACTCCATTTTTGGTTTAGTGATCCAAGATCACATTGAGTCCATAGGAAAGCCAATACTATTAAAAAGGATGAGGTTATGATGATGATCCGTTGCTCAAGTGCTTAGTGATACATCTCCTAAACTATCAAGAACTTTCACCGCCATATACACTCATAAGTAATCTCGGTCCCACCGATATTCCAAACTCACCACACCGAGATGAACCACCTCAGCCATAAAGCCAAACCCTAGAAAACTCGGATTTTCCGATTCTCAACTCGGTCTCACCGAACTTGAGTTGCCAAGCTTCAGAATCTTCACATCAAATCGTGTCACCGAGATGATGAAGTCGGTCCCACCGAGATTGGCAAGCTCTTGTCTTTGCACTAATCGGACTAACCGAGATTGTATTTTCGGTCCCACTCGAAAATCCCAACGCTCACATGATTTGAACTTTCGGTCTCACCGAAGTTGTCAACTTCGTCCCACCGAGATTGGTCAAATGTGTGTAACGGTTGATTTTGTGGAGGCTATAAATACCCCTCCACCCCCTATTCACTGTGGAGAGAGCCATCGTAAAGAACTACCACTCCTACCTTACATTTCTCGAGAAGAGAACTACCTACCCTTGTGTTGAGATCAAGTTGCTCCACTCCCACCATATGAAGCTTGATCTCTAGCCTTCCCAAGTTGCTTTCCACTCAATCCTTTCTTCCACCACAGCCAAATCAGGAGGAGAGTTGAGTGTTGGGGAGATTATCATTTGAAGCACAAGAGCAAGGAGTTCATCATCATCAACACCATCTATTACCTTTTGGAGGGTGGTGCCTCCTAGATTGGTTAGGTGTCGCTTGGGAGCCTCCACGAGATGTGGAGTTGAACCAAGAAGTTTGTTAGGGCAAGGAGATCGCTTACTGGTGAAGATCTACCCCGAGTAAGGCTAGCCTCCGTGGGCGAGGCCATGATGGCATAGACAAGGTTGCTTCTTCGTGGACCCTTCGTGGGTGGAGCCTCCGTGGACTCTCGCAGCAAGCTATCCTCCGTGGGTTGAAGTCTCCATCAACGTGAAGTACGATAGCACCACCTATCGGAACCACGAGAAAAATCTCCGTGTCTCAAAATTGCGCTTGATCTTTCCACTTTCTTTACTACTTGTGCAATTTACTTTCCGCTGCCCATACTCTAGAATTGCATGTAGTATGCTACTTGACTTGTGTGATATGCAAAATCTGCCAAAATCTGTCTTTATCAAAAGGCATAATTTTTATCTTGTCGAGTAGTCTAATCACCCCCTCTAGACACTCTCACCTTCTTCGATCCTACACTTCTCCGTGATGTTCTTCGCTCATAACGATCATCTCTACTCCTTCTTCTCTTGATGGTGATTCTTCTCTTCTACCCTTTTTGGAGAATCTTCTTCTTTGTAGGAGCCATACACTCATTGAATAGTGTCGTGGTCTTCAACAATTGTAGCAATTTCTCTCACGACTAGAAGATCTTTTGTCATTGTAGGAACTTGACTTGGAACTTCTTTCCTTGCTTCTATTCTTGTAGAACTTGTCAAGTTCTTCACCATTCACTACAAAAAATACACTTTCGTGATGATACGGTTTGTCACAAGAGGTCGCGCTTTTGTCATGCATGTACATCCATGACGCATTTTATGACGTAATCAAGATAGTCATACCGTGGCCATAGAAGTGTTCCATGAGATTACCAAAATTATCACCACGGAAGTGTCCATTTCATGACGATAAATCGCTACACATAAGTGCTTTCGCAAGGGTGACCGACACGCGGCATCCACTATAACGAACACCGCTAGCTATCGGGTCGGATTTTGGATCCGATAACCCGTTAACAGCCCTGACCAATGGGAAATTTCCACATGTAAAATTCTGATTGGCCGAAGGGAACACCTGTCAGCTCATCAATGGGCCAGATGTCGCCCGTCCATTGGAGGAGACATGCCTATGATACGTCGACACGTGGCTGGGCCGAACAGAGGCCCATATAGGTTAAAAAGGCCAGCCCAATCAAAGGCCCACAATACTTAATCAGGTACTAGTGGGCCAGCCCAATAACGGCCTGCTTAATAAAGGCCCATTTACGGCCCGAAGCCAGATCTGGCCCGTTAATTGTTCGCCCAATATTTGGGCTCATTTACGGCCCGGCCGATCTCGCCCGTTAATTGTTCGCCCAATATTTGGGGCCCATTTATGCCCAAAGCCGATCTCGCCCGCAATTGTTCGCCAATATTAGGGCCCAACTACACCTCACTGACTTTCTACCGTTAGAGGCCTGATGTAGACATGGGCCCATTTCACCCTGGTGTTACTTTCAGCTTGGGAATGGCCCGTGCTGCCCATGGGCCATATATGGTCCGACGACATCGGGCCCACTAACGCCCGTGCTAAAGGTGGCAATAGTTAAGCCCAACGTGACTTTGGGCCTGTAAAGGCCCGCCACGTAATTCGTCCATCGACGCCTCAGATTAAGCTGCCTCTTAAAGGCCCATGATATCAGGCCAACTAAGGCCCGAGATATGTTTCGCCCGTAACGACCCTGAGCTAATCGGGCCCAAACGCCTTGCCTTACTTGGCTCGCTAAAGGTCTGCCGACGACTAGTGAAAATTGAGGCCCAACATGCATTTTGGCTTGCTAAAGGCCTGTGGTTTCATCTCGCCGTAATAAAGCCAGATAATATTTAGCTCACATGGCCCAATGCTACCGGGCCAAACTAAGCACCGGTCGATAAAAGGCCCAACTAAAATATAGGCCGTGTAAGTTTGGGCTCGCAATGTGTGAAGGCCCCAATCATTCGGGCCCAAGAAAGACGCAGTCGCCCAATTGTGGCCCACTAAAACCAGGCCCGTTAGAGTCGAATGTTTCGCCCTACGACTACATCTGATTTTTTCCAGATAGCTTAATGATGGCAGAATTAGTAGAAATTAATAACAAACCTACTCGCATAATAAAGAAATTACTAAAGATAGTAACTAAGAATAAACCTACACTATACAATAAAGGATTTAAGGTATATTACATCCACGGGCATCAAAGTTCGCCACCAAGGATCATAAAGCTTAAACGAAGAAGCAAATTACAAAAATCGGGCACCATTGTCACAGAATAAAATAATACCGAACCGAGACCACTTCCAAGACAGCTCAAGAAAGGTTAGCCTTATGGGGAACTCACAAGAAGTCAGCGAGCAAGGTCAGTGAGATCGCCTAGCATGTCATTCATAGCTTCTAGGTGTAGCTATTTAGCGATGAGGTTCTCATTGGTGTTCTCCGCAATCTTTCTTAGAGATAGGACTTCAAGTCGAAGTTGAGTTGCGAATGCCTTTCGCTAGAACTTGGGACTCAAGAAGTCGAACCGATTCGCATAACAAATTTCGTGAGCTTGTCTCGATCGTTAGTCTCGTGTAACTTGAACACCGTGATCAAGACAAGACTTTGGGGTTGTCTCGCTATCTTCAAGATGTTTTGCCTTCTTTGCTGCGATATATGTTGGGTTTGTCTCACAGCCTTCAAGCAGACTTGTGCATGCCATCGTGCATATCACCCGAAACAAAGCAGAGATGACAAGTTTTGCAATGTGTAAACAAAGATGATAACTGCTCATTAATTCTATCCAATTTCAAATTAGAAAATAAAGAGTAAGTTCAAAATATCAATAGCATAATTTGGCATTGTTCATAATGCGGGGAGCTTCACCACACTACCGGATTACCATGTCAACATAACAAGCATAGATGAAGGGCAAAGAAAATCATTGTATCTATTTTGGATAATGTGCATGGCATGTTGTTCATATCATCACCACATCAAGAAGATAAAACAGGTTATGACAAGGTGCAAACGCTGGGTCTTTCACCACACACCGGATTATAGATCCACAAAACAAGCATACATATAGGGAGTATTAAGTAATGTGCATGGTATGAATATGAATTTGGTTTTACAAGTAAAACTTAGAACTTACGGTTCTTATGAACATGCATTTTGGTAGAAACAAAGAAACTAAACAAAGCAGAAACGATAGGGAGTATGAGCAAATTAAACAGCAGCTTGAGGATAAAGGCTTTAGAAGGACTGACTTACATTAACAGTTAACACCGGCTTTATAATGCCCTTCTCCATGTCAAGGGAAGGATAACTCAAGAATTTCAACACATAATCTTCTTCATAAGCATTGCCTATACTCTACATTTTGTAGAGAGTAATTATAGATATGATAATACTGGAAGGGATAGAGGATAATGAAGATAAGATGTAGATTGATGCTACATAATCAACTACCAATCCATGGAAGTACAAGCGTTACAGGACAAAATGTACTGACAAGAGTAATGGGCTACACTTCTGCACTGGCATTGTCTGTGTATTGTACTTGTTGCTAAGATTAAATATAGATATGATCTTTTTAGTAAATGGTGGGTAGGGAGATAAGATGCGTATCGCTACAATGGACTATCTCTCTTCCCATAATACAAGAGTGTTTTGAACACCGTGTACTGCATAAAATGTTCTTATATTATGGGATGGAGGAGTAGTGTAATGTAAGTACAAGGATAAACCACGCTCAGTCCTTATAAGAGGACTGCAGAGCTAAACCTCTTCAAAAGCATTGGGTTGATTCTAAATTTATGTAAGAGTCCATACGAATCTTATAATGTCCACCAAATGGACGATTACGAGGCTAACATGTGCAATGATGCTACATAATCAAACAACTATGAAAGTAAGTATGGTCATACAGGGCAAGAGGTACTCACAAGAGCTATGCAATGTGCAAATATAGTTGCGTAGATTCTGTGGTCCCTTGAGAACTAATGTTCTTCTCGCTAACAGTTGCACAAGTGAGACATTAAGGCAAATGCGTAAATGTAGTTCAAATTGTGATGTGATATCATACACAGACTTACGCTGCAGCCGAGACCAATGTGTAACAAGATTATTCCACCACCGCCGATAAATGTAGCACCGAGACTTTACAAAAATTTCGCTCAGAGGCTTGCCATCGGTGCGCTTGCCTCGTAGGAACGATATTTCATCAACGAGTGCTTGAAAAGCCCAACCAACCCTTGCTCGCCATCACAATCCAGCTTTGCTCTCGCCGCTTTTAAAAGAATGAAATCTTGTGTCTTCGTCAAGAGAAACATATGCAGAATGACCATGAATAACATTAGTACATTACTTACGCAGAAGTTGCGGAGGAAGACTAGAAATTGTTCTGGTTCATGTATAATCTTTCCATGATGGAAAGATGCGCACAAAGTTCCCGACAACAACATAAGCTTCGCTTTCTAAACTAGGAAGAAATGGAACAGGGTCCTATTTGCTGCAATTGGGCTCTCTCCGTTCAAAAGGATTTGGCAACCGTGACGGTGTACTCTTTGCTGAATGGGGTTTTATGTCAGACACTGGTGCTATGTCAATCGGCATAATCATACTGCTTGTTACGCTTGGGGTCTCACTGAGTTGGGGCATCGAAATGACCAAAGTAGTAGGGCTAGAGTTTGCTAGAGTTGGGGTATTTTGTGGGTCGTGATATTGCAACTACACCTAATGGGCTATTTGATTTATCTTGTGCCACTACCTTTTCCAAATACTTTGCTTGTGCTCCTCCACGATCAACAATCACCCTCTTCCTTTTGAATGTCTGATACACAAGAACAACATTTGAATGGATAAATATGGTATGATGACAGATGGAATATGTAATTAAAATGGATAGGCGGTATGATTCACATACAATGTGTAAACTAAGCTAATGTCAGCTCAACAAAGTATAAGCAATGCAAAGCATCGCTGCAAGATATGCAGCAATGTAACCTTGGAAAGTTAGAGCAAGTACCTTGATGGGTGAATAAGATAGGACATCTTCCTCCGACTCCTCCACTAGGGAGCTACATTGACTTAGGTCTCCTCTAGCTCGTAATCACCGTAGGATCATATTCTCGCATGAATCAGAGGTGGAGAGCGCTTGCATTGCATTGCATCCGACTTGATTTCAGTCCCTTAATGCCAAGTTTGATAGCCATGGCATTGTTCTCGCTTATTCTTTTCATGCACGCAAGCTCATAATCATTATGATGCTGTTCGTAATCTGAGATTCATGAAAACATAAAAGTAGTCGATTATCTATGGAATGCATTATGGATTCAACTCGAGAGTTTCTCCTTATAAACCCCTGATATGCAAAGTCCACCTCCCCAACCGCGGCCGGACACTGCACACACACAAAATACAAACCCCTTATGTCTCTATAACAGTGTGCACACATTTCAAAACTGAAGTAGGAACATTAGAATCATATGAAATTCAGATTTGAACAAATAAACTAAGCAATTATGAGTGGCGAATGTTTAGCTTCAAGCGTGGAGTGTTGGTAAAGTACACAAAGCAAGTAGGCGATTGTATTCCATGTAAAAGATTGAAACCTATGTAAAAGCCGAAATGACACTTTCTTTCTATACAATGCAAAGGTTTGTTACCCACACATGATGGAAGAGATCACATATTGAAATACTATTCACTCATGTCTATGGCTCCAAGATTTAGAAACAGGTGGTCCACCCTAAAAGAATATTGACAACAAACATGACAAGGCAAGCATAGATGTAGTGAATCAATCATTTACTTGTGAGCTTACTAGACAAGTATGCGTAATTGTAATCGCAGAAGAGACCGTCCAAAATCTGAATGAAGAAGTTTGTCTAGCACTTATTGTTTGCAACTAATCGACGTGAATAATTGAATATTATATTGAATGAGTAAGTAAGACAAGTAAAATTGTCAACAAACCTGGCTTGTGGTAGTAATCTGGGTCAATGTCACTACGACCAACAATCCAAAATGACTAGTGTTTGTTCTGAGGGCCGGAATTTTGAAAACCCTGTGAACTTTAGAGGTACTAAAGATTACCGAAATACATCTGAACCATTAAGTGTTGGTAGCACTGAGCACACAACAAACCCTAATGACAGTCCCGCCTAATGAGTAATGAATCAATTAGAAAATGGGTGATGAGGAGTGGTCATGAGTGTTGAGGACGATCTCAAGATAAATCGGGTTGGCTTGGTGGGTGATGCACCCGAGCCCCGAACGGACCGGGAAGGTAGGCATGGCGCGCACCCGGCAGCGGAGACGCTGTTGGCGAGCGCCTCGGCCTCCTCGTTAGTCCGGCTTCCTCCTAGAGTCATACCGTCCGGGACGGCAAGTCACCGCAGAGGCAAAGCGCTGGGGCGCAGTAGAGATCGGAAGCGCAATGTAATGTAGGGGAATCGAGCCCGATGACCTAAAATCCTAGGGTGGGCCGCCCACCGTGGGCACCTCAGAGATACACACCCGAGCGTAACATGCATTTTCAAAACTAATTTAGGAACATTTAGCTAACCAATTAAACAACTCGGTTTTAATAATATCGATTCAGATTTGAACAACTAAGCTTGTTTAGCTTGATGGGTGGGCAAGGTTATTATGACACGAAGCACGATTCTAATCGATAGTGATCATAAAAGGGGAAACTCTAAGCATATTTTTTAGCAAAAGAGGGTTTCCTCTGATTTCTATTAAAGAAACCACCACGGAACCAACATGATCAATTAAACCCTAAGCATGGTCAATTAAACCATATTATGGCTGTGCCATGGCAGATTTGAAGCTGCAAACCGGAGAAATGATATTTAGCATCCATTGTTTGCTTCGAACTAAGAACTAAATTCTAAGAGCTGAAAAGAAAGTAGAGTAACCAAGTTAAGATCTATTTCTGGTTGAGATCAAAAAGTTGAGGAGATAGAAGTACCACCTCTCTTGCGGCGCCGTGTAGGCATCGGGGGTGTGATGGTTATCGGTGGTGTTGAAGCAGATCTGCGACGGTAGACGGGTGCATCGGGGGATAAGTCCCATTGCGGTGGAAGAGAAGGTCATGTGAGCGGCCCCGGCAAAGAGGACGACGGCGCCAATGAAGCGAGAGGACACGATGCAAGGCTATTGGTCCATCGCCGTGGTTGAGAAACATCCATCTCTAGCAGTGGATGATGCGGTCTTGGTAGGCGCTCCGGCATGGTGGAGGACGGTGGCGATGGATGTGGTGGAGGACGGCGGCGATGGATGGGGTGGCGGACGGAGGCTGGTGTGGGGATGGGGTGTTCTAGCGCGGACGTGTATGAATGGGAAAATGGAGGAGAGGTACGAGGAACCATGTTTTGGGACGCTACCGTCTCAAATACGGAAAGTTACTAACTTAGCCCCCGCTTAAAATTTGGACGCCTGCTGGTTGGGAATAGGACGGTAATCTCAAGATCTCGCCAATATTTGCCCAGAGCGATTTCTGCAAGGAGAGGGTGGTTACGCCACGTGTATGAACGGGCTGACAGTAGGGCGGTTGTGTCACGCCCGAGTGAAGTTACAAACCTGCCCCTATTGAAAATATTTGCCTACATCGATTTGGCCGATTCGAGTTTGTTTTGCCGCCCACCGTGTGAATGGGGAATGGAGGAGAGACAGAGGTCTTTCGGACGAGCTTGAATCAAATGTGTTTTGTCACCATATTTGACGCCCATCGTGTTGAATGGGCTCAGAGGCGGTCGTGTCACGCCTAATTGAAGTTACTAACCTACCCCTATTTAGAGCAAAGGGAAATCGGGCCGATGGATTGTCCGTAATGGGTAGACAGAATTTCCATCTCCCAAACACTTGGCTTCGAGCAGCCGACGGGGAGTGGACATTTTGCGCTTCTTTCAATTTTGGGACAATAAGCATCCACGCTACTCCTGGCAACTAAATTAATCCATTTTGTATTCCTATATGAATCTTTATAAATCATTCTATGTGTTTTTATATATCTTCAAAAGGACGACAAAGATGTATTCCATCATCATATATGAATATGGTTTACAAATACCGATACTCAAATTCGAAGCTAGAATCCAGCTTTAAGGTGAATTAATATTTGGAACACTTCATGTCCAACTCAAATGTCACACGCAGCATAATGTGTACTCCCATTTAGATATGTACACAAGTTTATGTATCAAGATTCAAATACCGAGTCAATCAACCAAGAATGTACGTAACTAATGCATATATAAACACTTATAGAGTAGATGGATCAATAATATCAACTAACATACATAAGCCAGTCACTGATTTTTTTTGGCTACAACAACATCCTTTTTAGCCAAAGATCTTGGCCCTTTCCGATGCGCGCCACTTATGGTCCATCTATACTACTACTATTACTGAATGCACATTCAGCCTGATTGGCATATTTGTAGGTCTGGCACAGCAATCCAAATGAAATGTCTCTGAGTCTTATCAATTAATAGAGACTTGTGCTCAAATAAAATTACAAACCAAAAAAACAATTATTACATGATCTCTAAAACAAATGGTTTGATTGATTACATGAACAGACAACACAAAGGTTATTCAACAATGGAAAGAACATTTCACCTATGATTTACCAAGTAGGAATTTAATTTCCTTTTTTCCTTTAGGACCTTAACAATCTGGTCAGTCTCAGCTTGCTTTGTTTTGAAATCCACCAAATATTTAATGATTGTCTTGAGTAATGCTTGTGATTGTGTTGTTTGCTTCCTCAACATGTCAACTTCATCTCTAAGTGCAGAAGCAGAATCTCTTTCTATCACTAGTTTAGCCTCTAGAGCATCAGCAGTTGGCAATTCATAATGCACGATTGGGCCGGTGCCACTGCTGTGGGAGGATGCAACGTCCATGGGGACCTCGCTCTTTGATCTTGGGCTAACCTGTTTTGCCATTAAAGTTCGATTGATTCAAAAGTTGAAGTTAGCAAAACATCTCAATCGGGAGTTATAACAAAGAAACCGCTTAAACAAACAAGGAATTAAAGAGTTTCAATTGGATGCTGAAAAGTAGTTATTAACATCATTGTAACCCGTTGTTGCAGCAGCAAAGCAGTTAAACAAACAAGTAGATATTTAAGTTAAGGCAAATAGGTAATTCTTAACAGTAAGTATCAAACATATAGATAGGCGCGGTCTACAATATGATTAACAGGTTGTGCCCTTATGTAATCAATAGCAAACTAAATTAAGCCAAGCAACGTAATTGAACAATTTTGCAATAAGTGGCTAACTAAAATTCGAGAAGGTGTAACCAACTTATGCTAGTTCTTTGTACAGGCACACTGCAACTTCTTTTTCACTTACAAGGTTGTACGAAGGAGTCCATGGCATCAATTGCTTAGATACGCAGTCCCAATACTTCTTTCTTCCCACACTGCATGGGTAAAGTCAAATGGTTAATGTGGTAAGATGGTGCGCCCTGATATGTTATATGAGGACGTAGTCGACTAGTTGTAGCCAAACACATCACAATCGCTTTTACTATATATTACATGCGATTACTTTTGGCATATCGAGATCTAAGCAATCTACAATAGGATGAAAAGATCGCATCCTTCACATTATTGGCTAATTCAGTCATAGAAACAAGCAATTCAACCATTCTCAGGTAAATCAAAAGCGCCATCGAATATTTTTCACTATCCAATCATACACGCAAAGGGGCGACGCCACCATAGGGGCTGGTATGCGGCCGTCCTGTGGCTGGAAAGTGTGCACCTAGTTTGAGTCGTCCAAAGTTGGCCCACGCTAGTTTTGTTCATCCCAACGCATTTGCAGTGCAATGTAAAAATGAAGAAAATGTTTCAATTTGATGGGCCAATAACATAAGTGCAAGGCAGGCCCTATAGCAGGCTCAAGGCCCAAACGAAGCGCCCCATATCGACGACAGCAGGAAAAATCCCAATTCATTCGCCTCCACCTCCAAGATGGTTTGCTCCTAACCTAGCCGCCACCGACGATCGACACAACATTCCTCGCGCCTCATTGGAGGGCGGTCGCCGGCTTCAAGCTTAACGGAAGGACAAGAAGATGAAGATCCAACCCGGTGTAGCTCGCATGGGAGGCAGCGGCAACACGGCATGGCATCGAGCTTATGCAAACGAAAAATCGCAGCTTGCAAGAGTAGCATGCGCAACGAGCGGGTACATCACATCCCTGATTATATCTAATTCAACTCTTCAATTCTGGCCAATAGTTAAACCTGACGGTGTTGTAAAACTACTTGTATGTAGGGAATC
Organism: Aegilops speltoides; assembly: GCA_021437245.1. Lineage (NCBI taxonomy): Eukaryota > Viridiplantae > Streptophyta > Magnoliopsida > Poales > Poaceae > Aegilops > Aegilops speltoides. Next base: position 53,758 of record JAHHZJ010003883.1, on the reverse strand, counting down.
TATGAGAAAATGAAACCAATTTCTACTTATTTTATAACTCCCCAATCAATACCGAATCGATCAATCTGATGTATCTAATCAAGTTTCGTGCAAACATAAAAGCTCATGTTGTTCTTGAGCCCAAGTGTCTAATGAATGATCGCTAATGAAGGATTTGATGCAAACATTTTACATGCTCCTCGTGATGAACATATAGTGTCTAATGAGGATCTAATGAAAGCATTTTGCAAGCTCATTGAAGGATTTAGTGTCTAATGATGATCTACTATGTTGAGAGAGACAGAGATTTGCGCATTGATGACAAGCAAATTATAGTGCATTTTCATAGCTTGAGGAAACGCCGAGGCCATCTACCGTAAAGTCCCCATATCATGACAACATAGCATAAATACTTTTCTAATCTGTTGTTTGAAACTATTGGCATACTTGTGCAGTGATAGATATATTGATATGCAGTTTATGCGACCGGTTACACGTGCAATTACACTTTGATATTTTTAGCCGAGAACTAATAATTCAAGCAGTATGCACTATGTTTGTAGTCCTTGTACACCATGTTGCATTTTGTGTTTTTGGTGCTTGCATCATTTAGTGTTTATAATCTGAACTACTTTGGATCATTAGCTGGTTTTCAAAGTGCATGTAGCTTCACATTTCTCAAGTTATGTTGATTTCGAGTGCAAGTGCCTTCGTATTTTTAAGTTAAATGTTCACCTCGGTAACTTGAATTCGTGGATCAGCCATCGCACACAAATCATACACGAATGCCAATACTTAATTAAATGAAATGCGTGGACTTACGCTAGCTCGTCAGATGTGCTCATCGCAGCGCTATGCTTGGGATGTTCCATGTACAAGTCCATGTTACCACTTGCTTGGATGTGTAGGCCTTGTGCTCCTTGCATTCCCTCTGCATTTTTGACACGGCTAATGGTTGATCAAATAAGAGGAATCAACCTTGATGTTGTACCGAGGATGATACTTACAAGGTTATACGGTGTGCGTGATGTACCCGATCCCGTAGCGCCGCCATGCTTCGCTAAAAATGGACTTGCTTGTTTCAGATGATATCTCCGTAAGAAATAAGAGTTAAAGTCGAGTTGCATAGGTGTGTAAGCTAAGAGAGCAAAGGAAAGGATATCCAAACATCGCCGAACAAAGGCACAAGGGAGTGATGTGTGGATACCTAGTTAAGGCCGGGCTTGGGCATGCTCGCTTAGCTAGAGTGCGGGTCACTTCAGAGCCATTGAGGGTGATGCCTAGCGCTATTGGCCGCAAGACGGATGCAGATCTTGAGTGGCAGCAGAGCGCTTATGATGTGGTGGACGAGACCGCTGGTGAAGCCCCAACGGCCTCGGGGCGGAGGTGCAACGATGTGCTCGTGAAGTAGCCCCGTGAGCTGGGAGACAACGCTTGAAGCGCACTGATGCGGTGGAACTCGGTGTCTATGAGGCACGCCGGTTGCGGGGCGGCCGACATTGTTGGTGGACCACCCGCGGTGGACGAGGGCATAGATGAGGTAGCTCCGTGCGGTGGTGAAGTGCACTGCCGCCTTCGCTGCCATCGTCCCAAGATGCAGGTGGGGAACGGTGGGGAAAGAGACGAGACGAGGGGCGATTCGAGGGTTGGCGATTAATTAGGGATTTGAGCAACTGGGCGCGAAGGGGACAAAGTGGAGAAGAGAGATTTTGCAGTGGCTGGAATTGGGGCCGCCAGATATTTCAATCCAAATGTGGAAGCGCGAACTTATATTGTCGCCGCCCTTTTTGGGGGAGGGGGTGGTGGGTGGGTGCTACGCCCGTCCGGCACACGCCACCACCCCGACAGATTATGCTGGTGTTTTAAGGCACCGCTTTGTGTCCATGACATGTGGGCACAACAGTGGCTGGCCCACATGTCGCTGACCCAAAGGCGCTGTTTTTAAGGCATCAAGAAGGCCCACCCCGACACGACTCTCGGGTCTCGCCTCGGTGCGCTTACATTTGAGAATGCAAAAGAATCTTCTTTCATTTGCAAACTAATCAGTATGTATTACCATGCCCGTGTTTTCCTTGCAATAATTAGTCATTCAACGAGATACTCCCTCCATTCACTTTTTAGAAGTCATTTCGCATAACTTAAAATGAACTATTTTGCACATTGTCTGAAAAGTCTTCAAGGTCTTATAAAAGTGAACAGAGGGAGTACTATAAATTCATTAATGAGGAGTTATTTGAAAAAAATCGAAACGATACCCACGCTAATGTGGATTAGAGTGTGTCACATAATTAGTTATTTGAATTAGAGAGTGTGTCACGAAGTTAGTTATTTGAATTAGAGTGTGTCATGTAGTGATCTCCAATTCTAACGTGATTTCGTGATTTCACCGTATCCACGCTTACTTTGTTAATACAAATTCATATGTATACGATTTAACACCATGGTAGTGAGAAAACTTTTGATGGATTCAAACATATGACCTACAAAATAGCACAACAAATTTAGTCAATGTCAACTTTTTGAAACTTAGTATGGCACGAATTTGAAATAATTACCCGATGCCTCGGTCCTTGGTTCAAATCCTACAATGTACAATCAATTGAAACATCGATATTAAGTCTCAGAATATGTACATTCAAATGTTGTTTTTAGCCCCCCAAGACAAACGCTACATACTTCCTCAGACGGTCAATCTTCCTCTCCTAACCACCTTAGGAAGCTATCGGTTTCCAACACACGCTCATTCTTTCTCTCCATGTTTCGATCTCTAAGTCTCTCAACTACACAACCCCTTTTTCCACTCTGTTACCAAATGTATTTACCTCACGCGCCCGCCATTGCACCCCATGTCGAGCTCTCTCTATCCCCCTCTCCCTCTCACCCTCTCATGCTAAATACATGCATTGCCTATCTAGCCCCCCCACAACCTCTCGTGCGCACGCACGCACGTTGTATATCTAGGTCACTCCCTCGAGACTGTCTCACTCTTTCTTCCGCATGGCGGGCCACACTCGCTCAATCTCGCTCTCTTTATATGAGTCTCGTTTAACCTTGTTTTCTTTGACACACAAATGATATATCTCTCTGTTCGGGCCTCAATCGACACACTCTATACTCTCTCACGCAGATTGTCTATCTAGGTCAGCCCATCCAAGGCGCCGCCACTCTTTTCAACCTCATGGTGGGCCATGCTCTCTCTCTCTCTCTCTCTCTCTCTATGTCTCGATGACCTCGCTTTTTTCTTGGACAAAACGATATATCACCATGTTTGAGCCCAATTCGACCTATTCACATTGTATACTCTCTCATGCATATCGCCTATCTAGGTCACTCTCTCCAACCCGCCTCACTTTTTCGATCGTGACGACGCATTCTATGTGATCGGTTGACCTTGCTTCCTCCCATGCACAAAATATATCTACACGCCTATGACTGGATCATCTCTCAAGCTCTATCTTACAGCCCTCACCCTTGCCAAAAGCTCAATCGACAATATCTCTCCGAGCATATATATTTGTTCAATGAATGTCGACCACACTCACTTTGTCTCTATCTATATGTCTCGATTGACCTCGCTTTCACATCGTATCTTCCACGCTGAAGCTACTACCTCTCCATCCTCGCAGCGGAGCTATTTACATTGCGTAGGGCACTCCAACCTTGGATTAATTTGTGTATGCATTTATTCCGGTCGGTTTAGATTATATTTTCGTAGCATTCAGCCCACAACTACTCCAAACACCGCTGCAACCCACGCAACTCCCCTAGTTGATTTCCTCCTGCTCGGCCATCGCTTCTCGCATGTACTTTCTCGCTCAACGCTGCACCATGGTATTATTGAAAAACTATGTTGTTCTCTTTAATTATTATAAATAAGCTACAAAGCTACACACCGATAGTCCACTTGGAATGGAACAAATTTCACCAACAAATTAAAGTGCTACAAACTACACAATCGAGGGGCCCACATGTCATGAAACAAATTTGGACCCATATACAAATTAAAAAATAAAGGACGAGGATCGAACATGCGACCGGCCTTCAAGCCGCACGTCAATAGGCAACATAATGAGAATAGCAATGTTTGTTGTACCCCTTTGTTCACATAAGTTTTTATATTACCACAATCTAATTAATGGATAACATGTAATATTATTTTAGTACTATTCGCCTTCACTTATCGGGTGGGTTCCATGTGTGCTCTCTCTCTCTCTCTCTCTCTCTCTCGCTTACACGCACGGCAAACAGAAGAACTTATGCGGCGATGTTGTTGCTGACTATATCTCGACGCTGCTCACAAGTCACGCACCAGTTTCACATACAAGCAGCACTAGTCGTTGTTCACGCAATGCACGTTAATTTGGAAGTATATTAAGTGCATGCGGATATTAACTACTAGGATATTATTTGCGGTTGTCATGTGATTAGCACTATTTTTGGCATGAAATTAATCGCAAGCTAAATGTGTTGAGCGCCGACATTGAAGCAGTCTAGGTCGTTGGATGACAAGGAATACATGTGGCTTGATGACGCTTTTATATTTAATTTGATATGGTTTCAGCGTAACATTCAATCGATCAAACCATAGATTTCGCTCAATTTGACTCGACTTTTAAATTATACGACGATCGATATAAAATAAATGGAAATGATAAACGCTCAGATTTTAAGCATGGCAATCCGAATGTTTTTCGTGGGCGCCTCGCGTGGAAGCGCCCTCTATCGCAGCTCGTGGTGTCGTCGGGCCATCGACCGACGGTGACGGTGGCGCCTTGCGCCGCTGTTGGCGCATTCTCGACGCTGGCCTAGCTTCAAGGAAGGCCAAATGTTCGACTTCGAGCGAAGTCAACTGGGCGGGAGGAGGCGATCGCGCGCAGGTGCAAGGAAGCGGTCGACGGCGCCATCCATGCCGCCGAGGGGGGCAATCGCACCGCGACGGGACATGCGCTGTCAACGGCGTGGCGAGACATTCGTGGTGCACGGGCGCACACGCCGCTGCATCGCGCAGTGCATGCGCCGCAGTGTGCATCGTAACCGGCACGGGCGGCGCGGCTACCACTACAAAAAAGGACACATCCGCGATATTTTGGGTCAACGAATTTCTTTTCCATACATATGACACTTCTATGACGATAATTGTGGTAAAACCCGATCATCATAGATGTGGTGGGCCTTACTTATGACAAAAATCATGATGTAATGGGCTTTTCGCCTTGGGCGGGCCGAGACGGCTGCATGACATTCTTTGGCCCGGCCCATGACGGAAAAACCGTGGTAGAAACGAGGGCGAGGAAAATTTCGGGAGTTCCCGTTACGGTGGGAGGTCGGGGCCGAGCGATGCTGCTTTCTCAGACACGCACGCATGTGTGCGTAGACGCTTGCTCTAATCAACTCTGAGCGAGGCGTTGGTTTCTAATCAACCCGAAAGCGACAGACCGCAGGCTACGCGGTTATCAACCCGAGCGATCGATCGATGGTTGTTAATCGAACCCGATCGAGCGATTCTTCGCTATCGCCGCTAATCAAGCCGATCGATTGATGAACAAAGGAGCGCTATGGGGGGGTGGTTGATGAACAAAGAGTGGTGGCATTGCCTCTGGATGAACAGACCTGTGGTGTGGAGGGCTGGATGAACAGTAGACAGTGGAGGGGTGCCCATGGAGGGGTGGTTGAACAGGACCCCGTGGTGTGGAGGGCTCGATGAATAGTAGACGGTGGAGGGGTGCCCGTGGAGGGGTGGTTGAACAGTAGCCGGTGGAGTAGCGCGTGGTGGAGGCTGGATGAACAGGAGCCCATGGAGATTGGAGGAGGTCGACGGTAGCCCGTGGAGGCTGGAGGAGGTCGACGGTGGAGATGAACAGTATCCTGTGGAGCCCGTTTTGCTGTATGCCACACCCCTCCCGATGATCAGGACCCCCGTTTTGACCATAGCGCTCCAACACAAGTCCGCCTCGTCTGCTTTGCAAGACGCCACACACCTCCCGATCAACAGACCCTGCTTGGACCGTAGGAGGTCTGCTTTCTCCGCTTTATGCGGTACGCCACACCCCTCCCGATCAACAGACTTCTGCTTTGACCGCCGGAGGTCCGCTTCTCCGCTTTTGCGTACACCGCACTTCCTCCCGATCAATAGGACCCTGCTCAACGTAGGAGGTCCGCTTCTCCGCCAGCGGTACGCCAGACTCGCTTCATCGCCTGCTCCGGCCCAAGCCTCCCGGCGAATACGACCACGCATTCCGCTTCGACCCACCGGTTGGCTCCCACGCTGCCTGCTGCTCTCACGATGAACACGACGCATTTTGTTGCTTCCCCATGAACACGACGATTCTGCTGCCTCCCCATGAACATGACGACGACGCTGCTTCTCCGTTCCGACCCAACCATGTACACGAGCCCTCGCCAGACGATATGCGCGAGTAGGCGCTCGAGACCCCACCAGATGTACACATATGTGGCCATATTTTCTTTCGCGGCACCCGCCGCCGACGACGCGGTACATGCTACGGTGCGCCTACTACTACACACACGCGCTTCTACTATGACACGGCGCACCTCTACATCCACCAAGATATATGTACGACATCGCTCGCGGACCGAATGACAAGGCTACGACGCCGACCAGTGGGTCCCGACCGCCGTGCACTTCCTTGCGTGAAGATGTAGCTGGTGGTCCTAGCACTGTGGGCGAATCGCTTTTTGCCCGACGCACTTCCCGGCGAAGATGCAGCCGATGGGTCCCAACACCGTGGGGGTGAATCGCTTTTTGCGGATGCACTTCCTTATGCGGCAAAGATGTAGCTGGTGGGTCCGTAGTAGTCGGGGCGAATCATTTTTTTGCCCGGACGCACTTCCTTGCGTGCGAAGGTGTAGCTGGTGGGTCCTAGCAATCAAGGGGGAAATGTTTTTTTTGTGAAATATGGTGGCCTGTCCGGTGGGTCCCCGCCGCCGTGGAGGAATCATTATTTTCCGTAATAAGGAGGCACTTCCTTGTCATGCGGAGGACACACTGCCGCCTCTCCACATACAGTCCACGTTCGATGGAAGTCGTTCCTTGACCATGTTGACCATGCTGCGGCGAGAGCACCAGGGTGGTGGACGACGGTGAGGCCTAGGAAGGGGACGACGCGGAGCCGGTGAAGACGCGGGTAGTGGATGTCCACGGGGAGAGGAGTATGAGGGTTCACCTGCTTGGTCATGCGGTGAGGCTGCCGCCGCCGCAGGCCCGCCAAGGTGGGAATAGTAGGGGCGGAGGCCTCCACAGCAGCACAGCCGGCCACGAGAGGCAGGAGCAGGCGGCACGATCGGCGCTGCTTTGGGCGGCTGGAGCAAGAAGACCAGAGGTTGAAGAGACTACACCGCTCGATTGACATCGACGGTCACCGGAGCCGAATCGCTCATATTGACTATGTTGAGAAAGCCCTCCGTCCCTCGCCAACTTAGTAGGCCCACAAGTCAGCCTCCCACCATGGCGGGTCCCAAATAGCAGGGGAGTATTCATCTTTTGTGTGTAACAAGGAGGCACTTCCGTGGGTCCGAATGACAGCTGGGGAACGCTTTTTTCGAACACGGTGGCCCGTCCGTGGGTCCCAGAATCGTGGGGAAATGTTTTTTTTCACGAAATAAGGTGGCCCATCCGTGGATCCCTCGCTGTCGTGGAGGAATAATTATTTTGCGCCGTAATAAGGAGGCACTTCTTGCGGCAACCGTGGGACCCAATTGCCAGCCCTCTCCACGACAAAGATTTCTTCCGATGGAAGTCGGTCGTCGACCACGCTGACCACGCGCGCCGAGAGCACTGTATGGCGATGGACGACAACGAGGCCTAGGAAGGGACGACGCGAGCCGGGAAGACACAAGAAGGAAGCCCGCGCCGAGAGGAGTACGAGGGTTCACTGCTCGCTGCGGTGTGAGGCTGCCATCACCGCAGAATAACAGGGGTGGGTTAGCGGAGGGATGGCCCGCCAGCGGTGGGAGTAGTATGGGGCGGTGAGGCCTCCGCGCAAAGACAACCGCCACGGAGGCAGGTGCAAAGCACGACCGGGCGCCACTTTGGGCTGCCGGACCAAGAAGACCAGAGGTTGAAGAAGCACTACAACCGCTGGATGGACATCGACGTCACCAAGCTTGAATCGCTTATATTGACTAAGTTGACAAAGCCCTTGGTACGCTTCCAACTTAGTAGGCCCACAGCCAGCCTCCAAACGGTGCGCCCTGTGTCGTGGGAGGAATCATTTTTGGGCGGCCAAGCTAAGAATATCCGAGATTGAAGAAGAAGACGACATCCGCTGGATAGACATCCAACGCACCACCGCCGCTAGAACTGTAGGTGTTGACTATAATAAGTTGACAAAGCCTTGCATACGCTGGGCCAACTTATTTTTTTAGGAACGTGTCACTCAAGAGGGCCCACAAGTGTGTGGCAGAGAACTTATAGCCCATTTGCATTTTGTAAGAATGTACAACCCATTTTTGAATTCTAATGGAATTTACAACAGCCCATTTACAGTTTGTTAAAAGTACATCCCATTTTCTAGCTAGGACAACGATTAATAATTTCAACCAACCGTAGAAGACAGAATGCAATAAAATTTCCCACATTATGATGGGATTCGAAATATTTTTATCCCTAAATTTCTAGTCAGATTAAATATAAATTTGTATTATGTAAAAATCCAACGAAACATTGCGCGCGCAACAATGAAAATTTAAGATTTTCAAAATCCGTAAATAATATTTTATAAACTAATTTCGTGTTTGGTGCATTTTTTATAGTTACTGCCCAATTTTTATAATTACATCCCATTTATTATTTTTTTAAACCCATTTTCCTATTAAGCCTAAGGCATCCCTCCTAGGAAAGATTTGCAGCCCTGCGGGGCGGAGAATAACAAGTTGACCTTGCCTGGGTGTTCCTAAAAACGTATAGCTGGGCTAGCCATTTTCATCTTGAAAAAATTAGTATCTGGGCTGGATATCTGGCCTGGGCTAGACGGGCCACATTCGCCCAGCTATACCCCCGCTCTCCTCCTCAACAACAACGAAATCATCGCCAAGAAAAACTCCGCAGCGTGCTCACGCCAAAAACACAAATATCGCCGAGCTGCTTGGTCCCAAATGTCGGTCGCAGCTTGTGCAATTCTCTCGCTTATATTGACTACATAGGTTGACAATGGTGGGACCGTGATGTCGTGAAACCAGAGAAAGCAAAAATATATAGTTGTACATAATAAGGAGGCACTTATGACGACATGCTATGGCCCTAGTGGGTCCCTAGTGTCATCCAGTCAAAATAAAGTCATCTCCTGAATCCTCGTGTTCGTTGACGATGTTAACAATGCTCAGCGCCACGGCGAGCGCAACAACTCGAAGACAATGGAGAGGGCCTCGCGGGCCCTACGGATGGTCTGATACAGCACCCGCTGCTCATTCAGGAAGCCAGGATCATCGGACACCTATGAGCACCTTCGAGAAACTGAGACGGCATGAAACGGTAAGGCCGCGCTTGGGAGCTCTAGTTTATTTCAAACTTGTATTAACATACAAGTGTAATTTACTCATCATCGGAAACAACCGCATAAAATACAGGCGTAATGAAACCGAGGGCCCGAGGTCTGTAAGTAAAACCGGCGGGTTACGCTTGTAATATGAGAGACTAGTGTATATTTTACGAGCACTGCTATATGGATGACATTACCAGACGATACATGCACGACGTGCGTATCATGTCATCCATGGGCAAGGCTGAAACAGCAGCTAACGGCTGGATTAGCAATTGTCCGAGTGTCGTTCAGCGTTTTTATCGTGTGTGAAGTACTTCCGATATTTTACTAGTCGAAATCGACAAACCAAGCGCCTTCGCCCGAGGCCATCTGCTTTAATTTACAAGCATCAGTTTTACAAGCGGTTTTGGTTGGAAAACGACGATCCAATCACGACCTAATATCGTGAGTTGGTTGGAAAATCATATGGTTTCACGTCTAACCTACCCGACTTGTTGTATAGGCTATGAATGAAACATCAGACAATGAACTTCTTAAGCACGGAAACAACAGAAGAGGATGATCTTCTTAACAAGCAAATCACTGGCATTAGATCGACATGCAAAACAATACGAAGCATTATTTTCAGGAAGCATGGTGAACAGCTCGTGATGCCGCACAATATTCCAAGCTCAACTTTGCAATCAAACACAAGGCCTGGCATTACATAGACAATATTCAGAACAAACTCTTAACACAGGAATATCTCAGCAGAGTAACTATTTACTTCTAAACCGAACACGTGAATAGGAAAAACACTCAACGCTGCTCACAAAGAAGAGCGCCCCACTCAAAAATATCAAATGCATGTCTTCTGGCTAACATCAATGAGCAAATTTTGACAAGGTTTTCCAATTCCAATATATTAAACTAACGTCTTCTTGCTAACATCAATGATAAACTTTGACAAGCTTTTCCCATTCAAAATATGTAATGCCCGTGATCGTGGAGTCCCGTCAGAGCTTCTTGTACTTGTTTGGGCACTTTTGCCCGTGGCACTCCACGGTTGTTAAATTGCCAATGCTCTCTCGCAGACTAGTCATGTCAACGGTGTCTAATAATAATCTATAAAGCTTCTCGGTCATTCCTTCAGAATGTAGCGCAAACAAGGATCGCTTTTCTCGCAAAGTGGAACGACCAACCGACCCAAAGAATGCAGTAGTTTGCCTTGGACACATTGGCTCCTTTTGTGCGCTCAACTAAAATCGAAGTCGGAATAAAACCGAGCTTTAATTTTGCTGTAAGCAACAATAGGTATAAGGGAAATAATTCCTGAGAAATAATGGTTGATGACTTGTACTCCCAGAAGAAAAGCATATACTGATCTACTTTATCTTAGTGGGAAACAAAGCAGGAGAGTAGCAATTCTCCATCAGTGTGATTCATTCATATTGACTGAGACATTATCTTAACAATGCCTTGTTTCAACATGCATAAAGAACGACAAAGCAGAAAAGTGCCATTCCTAAAACAATGCAACTGATTCATTTTAACAGAGACATTATCTTAACAATACCTTGGTTAAACATGTAGAAAGAAGTACAAAGTAGGATAGTACCATTCCTAACAAGTGTTGAAGTTTTGAACTAAGATTCAGAGTTAATTAATTCGAGAGTGGCATTGCTTAATTTTACCAAATGCATTAGATTAACGAAAAGCATAGATAGCCCAGGGGGAGAGGGCACAACAACAGTATGTGCTTCCATCTACTTATAAAGGGGTGATGTAGAGTTTGTTGTAACAAAGCAACAAGCATCATGTCTGGGTTGGTCCATTTTTGTTCACTACTTAATGGGAAAAGGCAGCAATACAATAGCTTCAATTCAACATTTATTTAGAACAGTACCAATACAAGTAGCACAACATCTCAAAGCACACTACACAATCATGTTGATGAAGGTCTGTACTGACCTTTCATGAGACGGACAAGATAAAATACGAATCTACCAACACAAATAGGAAATCCAATCTTGTTTTGTGCAGTTGCGCTGAAATCAAGCAAAGTGTTTCACGTAGCGAAGCAAAATGTCGCAATAGCAACAAGTTGAATAGATATCCCTGTTTAAACAGAGGCAAAAAGGAATCACCATCGCTAATAAAGGAGGATGAAACATGCGCCACAAAATGGTAATCCTGCCAATCCCTAACAAGTGTTGCAGTTTTGAAATTAGATTCAGTAGTTAATTCTGAGAGTGGCATCAATTACTGGCTTATGAAGGGGGTGATGCTGAATTTGTTGTAACAAAGCAACAAGCATCATGTTTGGGTTGGTCCCATTTTTGTTCACTACTTAATGGGAAAAGACAGCAATACAATAGCTTCAATTCAACATTTATTTAAAACAGTACCAAAACAAGTAAGACAACATCTCAAAGCACCCTCCACATCATGTGGATGAGACCAAGATTTGAAACAACTCGCCATGAAGACTGGAAACAAACTCGATCTCCTTTTGTGCAGTTCCACCAAAATTAAGCAAAGTCACCGGTGTGACATTCAAGTTGAATTGCACAAAACACTCTTAAAACATAAGTGTTTCGAGTAGTGAAGCAAAATGTCGCAATAGCAACAAGTTGAATCGATACCCCTGTTTTAACAGAGGCAAAAAAGGGAACAATTACTTGCCGATAAAGGAGGATGAAACAAATGGTGACAGAAAGAAGCATGTAACTTTATCTTGGATGGAAAACAAAGTAGGATAGTAGCATTTCTAAAACGATTGCATTGATTCATATTAACAGAGACATTCTCTTGAAACAACATTTGTTAAAAAATGTAATTTACTTTTAATACTGGCATTGCTTCAATTTTTTGGCGGCATTCTTAGATTAACAACAGCAAAATAGCTGTATGGGACATGCCAACACCATGTGCGTCCACACGTATAAATGGGTGATGCAAAGTATGTAGCCAAGCAGCATATATGCGTTGGTCCCATATTTGTTCTCTTTGAACCTTCTTCCTATGTGAGGGCAGCAAATCTAGTCCTGCACAAACTACCCGACCCCCCAGTTTCTTCCCCTTTTCAACAAAGAGATCGGTTCCTTACAGATGCGTGTACTAGGTTACCCCCCTTTTCCCTTTTCGACCTACAAAGCAGCTGGATAGCCAGTCTATACTACTTTCCGCCCCTCCTTTCCTCATTGAACCACAACTAGATTCTTGCTCCAGCCCACCTCACCCTTCTTTCCTCTTTGAACCAAGACCTAGATTCGACTACAGATCGAAAAAGATCCATATGCAGCTAGAGCAATGACGGTTTCAAAGAAACTTATACCTTAGGGTCGTCGGGATGTGGCAAGGCGTGCGGCGGGAGGCCGGATCTGCCCACACTACGTACGAGAGCGATGAAGAAGTGGTCGGTGGCCCCAAGACAAAGCGCGCTGGGTGAAAGAGAACAGCGCAGCCGGCAGTGGATTGCCTCCCTTGCCAAAGGCGATAGAGTGAACGTTGCACCTCCTCCCCTTCCCAGTGCGATGGGATACGGACGCCTCCTTCACCAGCTGTGAGGGGGGAGAGAGAGACAAGAGGCCAACACAATCTTGTTTAGATCTGGTGAAGAGAGGGTGAGAGACTTTGAATATAGCAAACCCTAGCAAATGAACACTGAGCCTCCATCGTGTAACATATATGTAGTGCGGCGAGCGTGTGGAGAGTGCAAACCCTAGCGAACAAGCGCTGAGGCTCCCGCTTATATATATACTACTGTAGTACGGATCTGTGCTCAGTGCCTTCACTCGCACTGCTTTTTGTATGATGTGTGAACCAGCCACATTTTGGGCCCACTTGTCATAAACCCAAAGGCAGGTGCACTAAGTCAATGAAGCTGCGTCCATATAGTACTCTCTTATATACGACTAATATATAGTGGAGTGGTTTTCTTATTCTCTCCATAACAATCGTTTTAAATTGTGTAAGTACGAAATGAAACTCTTTACTTAATATACAGTGAAGAAAACTAGTACTACTTCCGATGAACTAACGGTCCACGCCCACACGTCCTAGTCGCACTTCCTGTCCTTCACGTGTAGTACACTACCCTCCCTTAAGTGAACAACCACACATGCGCCAAATTATCGGAAACGTGTGAGAGTGTGTACAAATAAAGTATTTTAATTTCAGTTATCGGAAAGGTTTGAGAGTATTACAAAGTTTGAATTCAGTCAAATCTAATATGCGGAGTAAATAAAAATGGAGGGCTACTACGCCCATACGGGTTTTTAGTCCACACCATTTTTTAAATCAAAGTTAATAGCTGGACAAATAAAATTACAGGGGAGCTGGAGACAAAGTTGTGAGAAGGCTTAGAAATCAATACAAAACTTATGCTCTTAGTACCAACGTCGATCCTTCTTCGAGGAAACATTTGGTTCATAGCCAATTGTGTGATAAAAATAAAATTGCACCAACGTGAAAGACGACTGCGTCTCCAACGCAACCAAGGTGAACTGACAAAGGATATCATCTTTGTGCGTAACAAGCAAAGAGCACTGATGGAAGACATCTTGTTTTTCATTGAAAATTGATTAGCTTCACCAGCCGACGCAACCATGAGGCTCAACCATGAGCATCGATAGGTCATCGTGGTGATGCATCATCCATTTGGCATCAAGTTTGGGTGAGGCACCTATGAAGTTCGACAAATCCTCACTGTGGTCTGTTTCTCCTCAGTAATCAAGCTCGAGGAAGGAAGAACCACGTGGCAGAGGATAGTGAGGCGGAACAACAATGGCCATCTAATTTTGTGCAGTTCCACTAAAATTGAGGAAGACATGCCCGGGTATGGAGACACGCATCACTGTTTCCAAAAATATAAAAAAGGGTTAGCAACGACATCTCAATTGTCAATAAGAATTAATGAAAAGTACACCAACAAACAGAAGCATCATAATTATCTTGATGGGAACTAAACCAGGATACCCAAGAAAAAAAAAGCATTTCTTCATTTAACCAGTGATAGTACTACCACCATATGGACAATGACCGCACAACCACCATGTACTTTTTGTCGAAAAAATATGTATACCTCCACCAAGGCATAAATCAGGACAACTTTTCGAGTGGCATTTCCTCTATAATAGTACTAGTAGGTGATGTTGGACCAGCCGATGAACCCTAGCTACTATGCATGGGGAGCTGGGGAGTAGTCGCATAGAAGAAAACCCGCACGCAGTGACCAGGGGAGCTGGACCAATACAAGAAGCTATACCTCAGGTGAGCGAGATGTCGTTTAGGCGGGCGGGCGGGATCTGCCCACACGATGGCAACGAACAAGGGCGTGGAGGATCTTCGTCCGCGCCAGCGCCGGCTCCGAGAGAACGGTGCGCATCGGCTTCCTCTATCGCCGATGGCGACAACGTCAACGCTGCACCTCCTCACCTCCTGCAGCGCACGAGATTCGGCCGGATCTATGACCACCGGTGAGGAGAGAGTTAGAATGGACACTGTCATCTTGTTTTGATATGGAGAGGGTGAGAGAGCGAGACGCGAGAAACTCTATCAAACAAGAGGCTATAATTGAGTAAAAAAATCTCTCCATACCAGTGGTTTTAAATAGAATACGCGTGTTCCCGGAAAAAGAAACGAAAACTAGCGGACAATTTTTTAAGGGTCTCTCTAGGACACATCTAGATGTGACATAGTTATGTCACATATAAGTTGATGTCCACTGCTTGTGGTCTATTTTTTTGTCCTAGTTTTTTTGTTTCTGTTGCTACATTATATACTTGTGGGAGCTTAGATGTGATATCCTTAAATAACATCTAGATGTGAATTAGACAAACTGATTTTCTAATGTACCAAGAAAGAAAACTCGATCAAAACACGCCCCGCCTGTGTCGCGAGAGTCGTCACACACACACACATAGACATAGACATGCATATCCGTGTTCACGTAAAATTCCATTTCCATCTCCATCTCCAATCATATTTGTCCAACTGGCACATTATTATAGTTGTTAATTATATATGCAGCAATATTAACATACAACATCTCTTGTTTGCGCACGTCTGGACCGTTGCCACGGCTGGTCCTGACCAACCCGAACCCTCTTCATCACCCGCACGTGCTTCCCGCCCGAAACGGTCAGTGCCACATTCATGCCCGGCCAGAGCGAACACGACCTCCCACTAGCACCGGCATTGAAGTGGCATGCCGGCCGAGAGAGTGTCACCCGCGCCGCTTCCGGGTGCACGCGGTTGCTCCGCGTTCAAAGGTCGCAATAGCCGGCTACAACATGCATGTAAAAAGTTCTTGGGAGTCCGTGCTATAGCTAGCTGTCCTCCCCCGACTCGTCAATCTCTTCCAGTAGTGCTAGTACTCCATGGCGTGATCCATCGACAAGCAGGCGGGAAAGTTATTGTATACTCGGTTTGCATTGAGTGGCATGCCGAGCGACCGTGTAGGGTCGAGCCGTGGAGGAGGGTGAGATACGAACACGACAGACGTGATTTAAATGTTGGTTTTGCTCGATGGCACGATCCAATGAAACGAAACGTTGGTTTCTCTCCGTTTCCATTTTTTCTCTGGAAAAACGGAAACTTTTCATTCCTATTCCAAGGTTGCCCCGTTACAACATTCCATCAAATACAAAGAAAAACTAACACGCATGCTGATGCATCTCAATGATTCACAGATCATATCCAATATTTACTTCACAACTAAAGAGAAAAGTTGTGAGAGTGTGTACGAAAGAAAAACTACTGATGGGTTCACTACGACTTAAACCCTAAACATGATTTAATTTCCTGGCCAGGTAGAACCTGTAGAAGGAAAGACGGCTGGCACCCTCGGATCATACGATGCTTTGGTGCAGTTCCACTAAAATCGACCTGAGCATCCCTGATGGCTAAGATATTGAAGAAGTGTGATTAGAATAATAGTACTGGCACTAGTTCATGAGACATAAAGCTGGTAGAAGTAGAGAAAGAAGAGAAAGATCGACATGGAGATGGAGCTACGGCAGTGGAGCAAGCCGGCTCCAAAAGGAAGATGGACTACCTGGGACGCCGGGTCAGTAGCTAGAAGGGCGGTTGGGACGCGACATTGGCCCATACCGCGTGACCCCGATTGGGATGCACCGATCGTGGGTTTTCCTCACCGATGTCGATCAAGGCTTCACGCAGAACATTGTTCCTTCCCCACCAAGGGATCAGCCCGCTGTTCTATGCTTGTGAAGAGAGCAACCTAAGCAAGGTGCTTGTAGCTTAGGCTCCTCGCTAGTGTATATATAGTGGTTTTTTTTTCTCCATATCAACCATTTTATATTGCATACGTGTCATTCAAGAGTGAAATGATGGTTGCTTCTTCCGACTAACTTACGGCAGGATTTGACTGCCCTTAGTGGCCCCTACACGCATTCCCCACGTATGCAAATACCACATGTACACATGGACGCAAAAGCATGCGATGCTCTAATGCATGCATGTCCGAGCACACGACGGAACACACACGGTCACACTCAAGTGCTCAACCTACACGTGCATGCACACACATACTCACCGGTGAGCTAGTGACCGATAAACACCGGAAAATATATATATTGAGCGCAATGAGCGATTATGAAGTCCACTAACCATATTTTTACAAATATACAAAGGATGCATGCTGTATTTATCTCGCTTTGAAATTAAGCCATATTAACCGGAGAGGAGGCAGTATGGACTAGCATTACTTTGATGTGTCCCGTCAACTTGCCGAACGAGGAGAAGGTTGCATGACGGGAGAAGCTTGCGCTGTGGCTCGCGGGACAAGGAGAAACTTTTGACTAATGCAAGCTCTCCTCGCCAAAGCGTGGACGGCAATGCTTAATTCGGTGTCAGATTGCCAGAAGCATACACTATACTGCTAGTGCTATTATTGTTCGACTTCCCGAATAGGCGAACAGCCAAGCACAAAGTTTACTAGTACTAGTACTACTACTATAGTCTATAAAGGTATGTACTATTCCACTAGTACTAGGAACCGGATGGAGGAGCGTCTACACTCTTATTATAATTTTAAAATGTGATAAAGCAATCTTCAACACATTTGGTTCTCTTCGAGGGTTCTCGCATGTGATAATGGAAGTTGATTGCATGGAACACTCACTACAATTCTCGCTTAATTCTGGCTCATATCCTGTTACAAATAGTAGCACTTGGTAATATTTCCTCTTTTTTGTTATTCAGCATGTAAACAGGTCAGCAAACCTTGCAGCGCATCTTCGTGCGAACCATGCTTGCTACACTTTGAATGTGGCCGAGAGTTGGCTTGATGAAACACCTCGCTTCCTACTTTTTTTTATGGGTACCTTGCTTCCTAGTGACCAAAGGTCTTGGCTGATCGTCCTAAGAATGCTTATATATGAATAAAGCTCTCTCATTTACCCGCAAAAAACATTAAGCCATATTAACCGGAAAGGAGGGAGTATGGACTAGCACTACTTTTTGGTGTGTCCCGTCAACTCGCAGAACGAGGAGAAGCTTGCAGGACAAGGTGAAGCTACTTACACCTTTTGACTAATGCAACCTACCCTCGGTGGACATGCATCAGTCCATTCGGTGTCAGATTGTCAGAGGGATACACTGTAGTACCCAACATGTGGAGTACCATCATTGTTCGACTTCACGAAGAGGCGAAGAGCCAAGCGCAGTAGTAAGAGTAGTACTACTACTAGAACCACATGGTGGAGCGTCTGTACTCTTATTTTTTTATCTCTGATAAAGTACATGTTTAATCCGGAGAAGGGAGGAAAACAGCAGCCCAACATGTAATGAATGATATCGATCAACCAACCATGCTCGAATATATCTTGGCCTCCGTGCGAGCCCGTCTGTGTGTTCTCGCTCCTCGTCTCTCTCAAGGAATGGCGGGTTGGCTCTTTGCCGTCAATTGAGATCGGTTTTCTCACACTCCCGTCCTACATGTCAAGGATATGCCAAGAGGAGGTGCGTTGACCGACTGGCCATACGCGTACTTGGTTTTGCACCTTCATACTACTCCTCCCTCCATCACAATTTACAGGGCGCGCTTCATTATGATTCATTTCTCTCAATGCATTTCCACCACCAGAGAGACTTTAGACGTGTTTTGTTTAATGCTCAATTAATTAGGCGTGGTAACCGCAATCAAGTCCACAATTTTCTCTCCGTGTACTTTACTACTACGGAGTGGAGTAAGTGCATGCATGTGTGTACCCGGGGTGGAAGCACTGCATGCATGTGTGTACGCATTATTCCCTCTAGTAATAGACGCTGCTATAACTACTAATGCTATTTTTCAGCCGATCGCTAGTCGCCTTTGGTCCCACAGATTTTTTTTCTTTTTCTGCTGCGCTGTATACACAAAGTGATGATGGAGTAGTATGAGTTGATTCAAAGAAGAGCGATTGATGGTTACTTCTTCGTGAGCAACTTACAAAGGGAAAGGTGGGGCTTATGATTTGATTGCTCATTACTCACTATTAATGCGCGAACGACCGGCTGAGTCTCCTATGCGGTTGTGCACTACCCCTCGGTTCTTAAATATACTCCGAGTATTTGTCTTTCTAGAGATTTCAACGAGTGATTATTCAAATATTTGTCTTTTAGAGATTTCAAATGGACTGCACATACGGATGTATATAGACATATTTTAGAGTGTAGATTCACTCATTTTGCTCCGTATGTAGTCACTTTTTGAAATCTCTAGAAAGACGAATAGAATATTTAGGAACGGAGGGAGTACACATACGAAGCAAAATGAGTGAATCTACACTCCAAAAATGCCCGTTTGAAACTTGTAAAAAGACAAATATTTAGGAACGAAGGAGTATAATTTTGTGCATGGCACATGGACCCGGATGATGAAGAGGCTTCTGGCAATGCTATCAAGCTTCCATCATTGTTTACATAATTGATGTACTATACAAATAATTTTCTAGCGACATGAAATTGTACAATGGTGTGAGCTTTCAGCTTTTGTTTCGCGTGTCTTGCCATCGATGCTCTTTCGGAAACAATAAAAAACTAACTTCCTTGTTAATACATGTCAATTATTAGCGATCGAGCTAATAATTGCATCACAACCAAGACAGAGCTGTGAGAAGGTGTTAAATTAAAATTGATCCATGCTTTCATTGGCAGCAACGCCCCCCAGCTCGCCTAAATCAACAAGGCATGTTGACAAAAAGTAGCTGTCCGAGCATGCAACATTCGATCATTTTGTGCGCCCACTAAAATAGATCTCGAGCATCCCTGCTCCAAAGATATTAAGTGTGATTACGATAATAGAGGACTACTGATGAAACAATAAACACACAAATAGAAGCCGGTCACCTTTGCAGTCTCTCTTAAGACTAAATAGTTGGAGAAGATTAGGCTCGGAGTTGGATGAGGAGGATAGAGCAAAAGCAATCTCCCTTTGTGCATTCAAGACCGAATGTAGAGACGTTGCCCGTGTGACATTTTAGTACAACTGCACAAAACACTCTCAAGAAAAAAGTGATTTTTGCAGTTCACCAAAACGTCGCAATAGCAACGAGGTGAAATTGTAGGATCGAAAGTATGTCTAGAGGGGGGGTGATTAGACTACTTGACAATATAAAAATTCAGCCTTTTGATAAAGACAAGTTTTTGGCAAGTTCACAATGATGATCAAGTCAAGAATCACCCTACACATGCAATTCTAGAGTATAGGCAGCGGAAAGTAAATTGCACATGTAGTAAAGAGAGGTGGAGAGGAGCAAACGCATTTGGAGACACGGAGATTTTTCTCGTGGTTCCGATAGGTGGTGCTATCGCCAATCCACGCTGATGGAGACTTCAACCCACGGAGGGTAACGGCTGCGAGAGTCCACGGAGGGCTCCACCCACTAAGGGTCCACGAAGAAGCAACCTTGTCTATGCCATCATGGCCTACGCCCACGGAGGACTAGCCTTACTCGGGTAGATCTTCACAAAGTAGGCGATCTCCTTGTCGCTACAAACTTCTTGGTTCAACTCCACATCTCGACGGAGGCTCCCAAGTGACACCTAACTAATCTAGGAGGCACCACCTCCAAAAGGTAATAGATGGTGTTGATGATGATGAACTCCTTGCTCTTGTGCTTCAAATGATAATCTCCCCAACACTCAACTCTCCTCACCGATTTGGCTGTGGTGGAAGAAAGGATTGAGTGGAAAGCAACTTGGGAAGGCTAGAGATCAAGCTTCATATGGTGGGAGTGGAGCAACTTGATCTCAACACAAGGGTAGGTAGTTTTGTTCTCGTAAATGTAAGGTAGGAGTGGTAGTTCTTTCGATGGCTCTCTCCACGAATGAAGAGGGGTGGAGGGGTATTTATAGCCTCCACACAAAATCCAACTGCTACACACATTTGACCAATCTCGGTCGACCGGTTGACAACTCGGTGAGACCGAAAGTTCAAATCATGTGAACATTGGGTTTTGGTGGACCGAAAATACAATCTCGTGAGTCCGATTCGAGTAAAGACTAGGGCTTGCCAATCTCGGTGGACCGACTTCATCATCTCGGTGACACCGATTTGATGATGTAAGGTTACGTGCTTGGCATCCCAAGTTTCGTGAGACCGAAGTTCGTAATCGGAAAATCCGAGATTTCTAGGGTTTGGCTATATGGCTGAGGTGGTTCATCTCGTGTGACTGAGTTTAGGAAATCGGTGGGACCGAGATTACTTATGAGTGTATTATGGAAGTGAGAGTTGCTGATAGTTTAGGAGATGTATCACTAAGCACTTTGAGCAACCAGATCATTATCATAACCTCATCCCCTTTTAATAGTATTGGCTTTCCTATAGACTCAATGTGATCTTGGATCACTAAACCAAAAATGGAGTCTTGAGCTTTTTCCAATGCTTGCCTTAGCATTTTGAGGGGTCCACATCTTCAGTCCTTGCCATACCCATATCACTGAACTTTCTGAAATGATTCTCAAGAAACTATTAGTTCAATGATATATATGTTGTTATTAATTACCAAAACCACCCGGGATTAGTTGCACTTTCAATCTCCCCTTTTGGTAATTGATGACAACATATAGATCAAAGCTCGACAAAGGATATAATCAATGAATAATATCGTCGCTTTGAGAAGTATGTGATAAGCAAGAGCTCCCCTAAATTTGTGCATTATTTAAGATTTGCGCTTGAATGCAAATGCACAATCGATTAGGATCATGGGTCACTCTTCCATGTCACATACATCTTGGTGGAGCGCACAAAATGATAAGAATGAATAGCATGCACCCAATCACCAAGACATGAGTAAATGGTCATACAAGATATGGATAGCATATGATAAGCATTAAGCACACATTAAGGCATAGTACCACCAAGCACTCATTAAGGTAGAATGAAACGAGTATCAAACACACGGAATGTCTCAAAATCTCAAAAGTATCTCAAAAGACCGCAAATGAACGAAAGAGCAAAAGCGCAAAGACAAAAGCACTCTCTCTCTCAAGTCCTATGATCTATACACTTTCCCCTTTGGCAACAAGTTACCAAAAGTTCGAAAAGGCATAGAGCTAAGCGCCACCGGGACCGCCGCGGCTCCTCGTCTGGTTGATGGAGTTGATATGGCAGCATCTCGCAAGACTTCGGCTGATGTCTGTGGAGCCGGAGGAGTGGTCACCGAGCTGAGCCGGAACAACCGATGGAGCTGTGGAGGTGCCGAGGCTGTAGTCCTCGTGTCGGGCCATCGGAATAGCAATGATCGGGTCCTGTGGGAACCGGAGCAAATTGCTCATAAGCATCCCGGACTAGATCATCTCGCATCTCACGCATGAGATCTTCCTTCTCCTCTTTGCTTCCTCGATGTCCGCCTCAAGCTTGTTGACAAGCATTTGCACTTCAACGACTTGACATCCAGAGCATGGATCTTGTCTTCAACAATCCTCTCAAGACTCTCCCGAGACTGCATAATGCTGGCCAGCGTTGTTCAATCCTCCGGTAGCTTCAAGGAGCTGCTTCCAACACTCTTGGTTTAGCTGCCGCCGCCGCTTCCTTCTCAGCTTTAGCTTTCTTGGCTGCTTCAATCTTTGTTGACCTTCAACCGACGCTGGGTCCTCCTCATCCATCACAACATCATTGTCCTCATGCTCAGCTGCAAGTGGCAAGTGTGGTCTATCCAACAAGTATGTGCCCGTACAAACTTGGCATTGATAAGCATCCGAATGTGCGGGCAAATCCACACGACCTCTTCTCGTCACCGCAGTCCTCTTAATAGTCTCAACTATCAAGTCCATCACCTTGAAAGGTGCCTTCTCATCAAGTATATGCAGCATGTTGATAGAGTACCTCCGATCATGCGATGATCTCTGCACTTGGGCATCAAGGTATGCCTCGTAATAGTGTTTGTGGTAGGTAGACCTGCCTCGGAGATAATACATCGAGCCGAGCTTCCATTCCTACATCCTTAGCCGGAACCTCTTTATACATGTTCTTCATAGATTCATGGTTCTTCTTGGGAATGCCATAGACATCAACATCATCCTCTCTCAGACCGGAGCATTCAGCAGTTCTGCCCATTCTTCAACAAATGAAGAGAATCTTTGGCCTTCACCATCCATGTGATCTTTCCATCCGGATAGAAATGAGCTGTGGCATAGAATTGCATAATCATTTCATCATTCCAACTTGTCAACTTTTGACCAACAAAATCTGCAACACCACATGCAAGTGAAGCTCTCATGCACATGTGGAAAGAAGTCTCGTGGTTTTCACTATCAATGTATGCCCAATAACATAGCGAGTGTCCGCAACAATGGGCTTTTGTCCATCAACACAGCCTCATAGAAGTCCCGCTGCTCTCTCGTGTGGAATCGTGGATCAACAGCAGCTTCTTCTCCTCACAAAGATATGGATCAGCTTATCTCCATAGCCCGAGACCTCTATCCTTCCTTTCCTTCATGTTCTCACTTGAGGATGAGCATCATTGTGAAGTGGCAGTTTCGTCGGTTTCAAAGAAACTGGTGCCTCATCATCCGACACACTGGTGGCACAAAGATCTTTCTTCTTCTCTGCTGGGATGTTCTCGATCGCCTTCTTTGGCTTGGCAAAGAAGCTTTGCCGGAGCTGCCTTGACTGGAGCAGATGGCTTGGTGTCGCGGGCGCGATGGGGCGCGACACCTATGGGGCCGGGGACGGCCCCTTTGTGAGTTCGGTACGAGGGCGGAGGATGCGCGGAGAGCAGATCGAGGCGGTGCGCGCGGGGGATTTTTACCCAGCTTCGGGCCGCGATGGTCGCGTAAAACCCTACTGCTGCTTTGTGTTGTATTGTGCTCCGGGAGCTTGAAGAGCTGCAGAGCGGCTACCCGAAGCGTGAGAGTTGTAAATGAGTCCAACCTCCTCTACGCTGTGCATGGGCCTCCTTTATAGGGCAAGGGTCACCGACAGTGTCAACGAGGAGAGAGGGGTAAAACGAAAAGAGGTGGTAGCTGAATAAAGGGAACAAAGGCAGCTACAAAGGCTTGAACAAAGGATTCTACCTACTTTTGACAGAGGGGACAAGAGCATTAAATGCCCGCCGCCGCCCCAAAAGCTCCCGCCTCTTGCGCTCCGCTTGCCACGACGATGGAGCCACCACCGTGGAGTGCCACCGCACCCTCATGCAAAGACAGCCAACCGCCACGCCTCTCGAGAAGGCTAAAGGCGACGCAGGCGAGATGAGCTGGAGTGCGGCACGATCGCAGCTCTCCCGGCAAGTACCTTGCCGGGTCTTGATCTTGCCGGCCCGGAGCTTGTCGGGCTCAGAACTTGCCGCCTCCCGCCCTCGCCGACGCCGAGATAGCGCCGAGGCGTGTCTTTTGTGATGTAGTCTTTAATCTCCCCGCGAGCTCCTCTCGCCAGGACTTGCATGGGTGACGTAATCTTGAGCCCGAGCGCCTTCCCGCAAGCTCCTCTTGCCGGGTCTTGATCTTCTATCTTATACACTTTGTTCTTGAATGGCTTGGTATGGAGCAGAATGGTCTCCGGCAAGCATATGGTGGGCCCAGCTACGGAAGCTGCGCGCTGCTGCAGTACAAGTTGGGGTACCGAGGTACCCCTACCTTAGTACACCGACAGAGCCCCCGGCTCGGGCCACACACAGTGCCGAAGCGCTGTTGGGCAGTGCCCTAAATAAGGCATCGGCACACGGCCCACGGGCGTGTCGAGTGTGCTTCAAGATCCGCCGCTTCCCTCCCGTGAACGGCACGCTGCCGATTGCGGCGTCGTGGAGACGTGGCGATGCAGCCTTTCAAGGCATCCACCCGTGATCGTGGTGCAGTGGAGTCGCCACCCGCCGCCTCGTTCCGCTTTTCACCACGCTGCCCTCATGCACGGGGTCGGGGCGCAAGGTGGGAGACCGAGCCACACGGGCGGAGAAGGCGAGTCGGCCCCGCCTCGCCTACCTCCTCAACTCCCTAACAGAGAAACAGAGAGGGATCACGGCACCTTATCTTTTTAAATTGTAAGCCCCGGCATTAGCTGCATTTAAGAACTTGTAATCCTCTCTATCATGTTTTTCATCCTCTATGGACTTGTACTATGCTAGGATGTTTTTAATGAAAAGAGGGAAAGCTTGCCGGATCGAGTCTTTTACTTGATCAAGGCCTTGTGTGTTCTTACGCTTATCGGGAGCTTGCCGGGCGAACACGCTTGCGAAAAGGGACAGCCCACCGGGCGGTGTCGCTCCGGTAAGCAACCTTGCCGGGCCAGCTATGACGCTTAACTTGCCGAAAGGTGCTCGAAAGCAAGATAAGGTGCAGCAGCACACTTGTGTTTGTTGAGCGGACTCGGAAACAAAACAAGCACGCAATCGGGCCACGACTCGCTCCTCTCACAGACGGGTTTTACACGCCACGCTGCTCAAAGACGCAGCCCGCATTTCCGGTCCATAGGAGGATGCATGACGAGGGATGAAAACTCATCTCGATATCGCGCCCCAGAACTCGGTTTTGCCGGAGACGCATCTTGGCTCGCAGCCCCAAAGGAGGCTGGTTTGCCGAGGAAGAACCTCGGCACCCGCAGCCCCGCGACCACAGCTTGCCGGGCCCCAGCGCCGGTGTGATCTTTCGTTCCTCTTTGTTGCTGCAATTTCAGTCATGAAAACAACTCGAGGTAGACATGCAACCGCTTCATGTATATGTATGCGATATAAACCTTGACTATGCAATACAATGCCGCGGTTTTGCCCTCGTATGTTTGTACTTCACGCTGGGAGCTCGCCGGGCGAACACGCTTGCCGAAGCGGGACAGCCCGCCGGGCGGTGTTGCTTCCCGCAAGCAACCTCGCCGGGCCGCTTATGACGCTTAACTTGCCGAAAGGGCTCGAAGCAAGATATGGGTGCAGCAGCACACTTGTGTTTGTTGAGCGGACTCGAAACAAAACAAGCACGCGAATCGACCACGACTCGCCCTCTCTCGCCAAGCCTCTCATACGGCGACATCTCACGGCAGGGCTCGCCACGCTATACCCTCTCGCCCTACATCCTTTGTGCGCCACCCCACGCTTCTAGGTAACTTGCGGTGCTTGACACACTTGCTGAAAGTGCGGAACATCAGCAGCCCGCTTGGCTGGTGTTGCTTCCGCAAGCAACCTTGCTGCCCCGTCGCGACGCCGCTTAACTTGCCGAGCAGGCTCGAACGAAACGAGGGCGCTGGTTGGTCGCGCTCACTCTTAACTCGCCGAGCGTGTTCAAGCAAAGTAAGGGTGCGACCATTCACAGCAGGCTCCTCCGCCGCATGTATCGCGTACAAAGGACGAATGCGCGAGGGACATAACATATAAAAGCCTGGAATTAAAGAGTGCTCTGCACGAAAGCTCGAGCAACTTAGCTTTTCTTTTTCTCGTTTCTTTGCACTCGCTGGTGGAGCCCAATGGCGTGTCCCGGACGGCAGCGCAGCGCCCCGGAGAGGTGCGTTAGCCGGAACGAGCACCTGAGCTATCTCCGCCGGGCTTAGAGCGTTCCGAGGAGCTGCGCTTGTCGGAGTAAGCACCAGAGCCGTCCTCGCCGGACTTAGAGCTCGATGGCGCGTCCTCGGCGACAGCATAGCGCTCCAAGGAGATACGCTTGCCGGAGCGTAGGGGGAGCGGGAGCGAGCGGCGCGAGGTACAGAACATGCTCGGACCCCTAGTAGCGATAGGAGGAGCAAAGTTCTCCTCGCACTTTCGCTTTGCTCATGCATGGACAGCGGTCCGGAGCATCCCGCGAGCCCCCGGCATGTTCTTGCCCCAGCGCGGCGAAAGTACCACGCCTTATGGCACGGCGCTGCTGGGTCGCCGTGGCGCTGAGATGGATGTGGATCCACGGAGACCGAGACGCGTCATCCGCCCAATCTCGGATCTCGTGGCGCCATGAAAGTGCCTCGCCGGTGTCCGCTGCTGACGGCGTTTCCTCCGCTTACCGCTGGCTCCGGTGGCGGCGGGTGAGACGCAGACGGGTTCAGAACCCTTGAGGCCTCGCTTTGAGGGCCATGGCGCAGTTGTCGGCGAAGTCGCCGATTTAAACCGGAGAGGTTGACGAAGAGCGCTGGTCGCGCGAACGCCGATCAGGTCCGCACAACCTCGACGCCCCCTACCTGGCGCGCCAAAGATGTCGCGGGCGCGATGGGGCGCGACACCTATGGGGCCGGGGACGGCCCCTTTGTGAGTTCGGTACGAGGGCGGAGGATGCGCGGAGAGCAGATCGAGGCGGTGCGCGCGGGGGATTTTTACCCAGCTTCGGGCCGCGATGGTCGCGTAAAACCCTACTGCTGCTTTGTGTTGTATTGTGCTTCGGGAGCTTGAAGAGCTGCAGTAGCGGCTACCCGAGCGTGAGAGTTGTAAATGAGTCCAACCTCCTCTACGTTGTGCATGGGCCTCCTTTTATAGGGCAAGGGGTCACCGACAGGTGTCAACGTAGGAGAGAGGGGTAAAAACGTAAAAGAGGTGGTAGCTGAACAAGGCGGGAACAAAGGCAGCACAAAGGCTTGAACAAAGGATTCTACCTACTTTTGACAGAGGGGACAAGAGCATTAATGCCCGTCGCCGCCGCCCCAAAAGCTCCCGCCTTGCGTCTCCGCTTGCCACGGCGATGGAGCCACCACCGTGGAGTGCCACCGCACCCTCATGCAAAGACAGCCAACCGCCACGCGCCTCGGAGAAGGCTAAAGGCGACGCAGGCGATGAGCTGGAGTGCGGCACGATCGCAGCTCTCCGCAAGTACCTTGCCGGGTCTTGATCTTGCCGGCCCGGAGCTTGTCGGGCTCAGAATCTTGCCGCCCCCTGGCCCTCGCCGGACGCGAGAGCGCCGAGGCGTGTCTTTGTGATGTAGTCTTCTATCTCCCCAAGAGCTCCTCTCGCCAGGACTTGCATGGGTGACGTAATCTTGAGCCTCGAGCGGCCTTCCCAGAAGCTCCTCTTGCCGGGTCTTGATCTTCTATCTTATACACTTTGTTCTTGAATGGCTTGGTATGGAGCAGAATGGTCTCCGCAAGCATATGGTGGGCCCAGCCACGGAAGTCATGCGGCGCCTGCAGACAAGTTGGGGTACCGAGGTACCCCTACCTTAGTACAATCGACACTTGGACTTAGAAGTTGCTCCTGCCTCGATGGCATCACCCATGAGCTTAGGCTTCGAGGAGGTCAGGGTGCTTCCTCATCATCATCTTCCTCTCGCCGCTTCATCATGCACAATCCTCTTCCTCTTGGAAGTTTTCTTCACCTTGCTTGTAGTTTCCTCTTCCATACTCAGCTTCTTGGCAACAAAGGACTTCTTCACTTTTCCGGTGCCTTTCTTGGTTTGTCGCCTTGATGCTCTTTGGCAACAACTTTTCTCTTTGGCTTGGAGGATACCTCTTCCTCAACAATGAAATCGTAATCTTCATCATCGAGTTTTCTTCTTTCGCCCCGTGGCTGCAGGAGGCAAACCACTTGGTGTGCTCCTCTCACCATCATCTCGATGAGCTGCCGGGATCAGGACTAGTGCCCGCCTCGAATATCTTCAATAGGTGACTCAGACCTGTTCTCGCTGTCACCGCATCCGACATGGCCGACAACCCGTGAATAGATAAGGTGTAGGCAGAGTAGAAGAGTTATCACAAACTGCAGAAGATTTTGCAAACAAATGAGTTCAAATTTCAGTTTTAGGTTTTCACAGAAGACATTTCGGTCGCACCGAGTTTAAAATTCGTGAATCCGGTGTTCAAACAGAACCATTCACACCACTTTCGGATGGACCAAGTGGGTTTCGTGCTGCCGAAAACACTAGGGTTTCACTAAATCCTCATTTCGTCACACCGATTTGCACAACCTCGGTTGGACCGAAAAGTGCAAAGGTAATGGCCAGAGGCCAAATCGATCATACCGAGAATGTAAAATCGGTCTCACCGAGATGTGTTCGCGGAAACCTAACCCTAAAACTTTTACTCGAATTTCGCTCAAAGGAACTAATCTGTGTACAGGAAGATTTCAAACGTGGCAAGATGCTAGGCAAACCAAACGTGCATTGAATCGGAGATGGGAGCATGAGGGATCAAACTCACCCTAACTTGGTGGAGTTCCTCTACGGTGGCAACGGCGCGAGAAGATGTCCGCTGACGGCGACGGAGACTCATGGGCGAGGGCGACAAAGCGACGACGGAGACGATCCGGAGACCGGCGCGACGGCAGAAGGGTGTGGGGCGAGGCGCTTGAAGTAGAAATCAATGCGCGCTGCCCTCGGAGTATATATACCCTTTAGCTGTCGGTGGGACCGAGTTGTAAAACTCGGTGGCACCGAGATGGATAACTGCAGGGCAGTTATACACTTCGGTCACGCCGAAATTCACAACTCGGTTTCACCGAGGTGAAAACCTAGATCAATCTAAATGCTTTCGGTTTGACCGAGTTTGAGTGGGTTGGTCTGACCGAAATCACTTAGAAGGTTTTGGAAGTTAGCCTTTGACAGATCGGTGGCTCCGAGTGCTCCTCACTCGGTGGGTCCGAAAATGACTTGTTCAAAGTTTGTGATATAAGCATGAATAGAATTTGACACAAGAAAGCATAGATAGCTAGAGGAGGTACTTAGGCATTCTTGTCCATCCATTTGGTCAGAAAAATCAAAACGACCAAAGCAACAAATGGATGTCCTTGAATGGATAAAATCATGCATCCAACATGCTCACACAATAAGATAGCAAATGAAATATGTGTCAAACATGCACAATCAAAAACTCTAGCTACTATCACACAATTTGTCGATGACTAGGTCATCTATATATGAGTATATTGACTTAGGAGTCAAATGAGAACATTTGATCATAGGTCATACTCATCGCTTAAGCACAAGTGTGTTACCACTTTACATAAAGCATTAATGTGTTCACATCATTTGAAGATGCTTTAGCTCAATTTTTAGAGCAAAGCTCCCCTAGATGTGAGAACCCCTTTAAAGGGTCAAACTAACCTTGGGTTGTCGAGAAGACTTCATGTAGATGTTGAAGATGTGGATGCTCAATGTTGATGAAGATCATCAAGAGTTGGGAGCAATCCTTTGATTCGGCACTTTCAATACCTACATGGGTTAGTCCCACAAGGAACAAACAAGGATATCCATGGACATAGATTGAAGTACACAATAGATGATGTCCATGAAAGCAATGATTACCTTGTCCCTTGACTTACCAACAAGAGGGTTTGTGACTCCATGAACTAGTGCACAATGTGGAAGTTGATTGCACAAGTTTTGCCAAAATGAATGTGAGTGAAGTATGTTGGCGGAGTCACCCTCAAGAACTCTCTAGTTCTTCTTCTTCGATCCACATCATCTTGATGGGAATCCTTGGGGTTGTAGTTGAGCTTGAAGTAGAACTTGACGCTTCCTTGGGAACCCACTTAACCATGGCTTTAGGTGCTTCAATAAATGCATCAATCTCCTCTTGAAGCTTGTCCTTGCCTTTTAGCTTGTGGTCTTGTGGTGGAAGATCATCTTGAGCTTGTTCCTCATTGGAAGAAGTAGGATCGCATTTCTCCTTTTGAGAAACAAACTTTGGAGTGGGATATTGACCTTCTTCCCATTCAACACCCTCGGCGTTGAACTTTCGCTCAAAACCAATTCCTTGATTCTTCCGGTGCCTTCCTTGCTTAAGTAACAATTTCCTTAAAGTTCTTGCTTCCGCAAGGCTCTTGTAGACACCTTTCTATAATCCCTTTCAATAAACTATTTTCTTGCTCAAGTGTAACTTGGCTTGAAACATTGTTAGTGGAATCAAGAGAACTACTAGGAGCAACAATATTGGATTTAGCATGGTTATTGTTACTACTAGATGAAGAATTTTTCTTATGCTTGTCATGCTTAGTTTTAATAGGTGGCAAGAAATTAGACAAGAGAAGTCGCTTGGCAAGATATGAAGAACTCTTCTTCAAGATCGTCATTGATTGCTTTTAGAAACTCATGTTCTTGCTCTAGATTGAGCTTCTCGGCGTAGCTTCTCATGAGATCTTAGGAGCTCTCTATGATCTTCTTGAGTTGTTTCATGAGCTAACTTAAGAGTGTTTAGTTCTTTAGTTAGACGCTCAATCTCCTTCATAGCATTGTCATTCGACTCTTCTCGACTATAAAGACTACTAGCATGTTCATCATTACTAGGCTCACTAGATTTATCATGTAAAAGCTCATCTTCACCAAGCAAGTCATCCTCATCACTATCAAAGTCAATAAATTCAGGGTGTGATACCTTGGGGCCTTTAGCCATGAAGCATCTTCCAATTCCCTCATTTGGTGAATCAAACAAGTCATAGGAGTTGGAGTTGGAGGACACGAGAGCAAGACCGGCAACACCTTCATCTTGACTGTATTCGGAGTTGGAGTGATAGCTTCTTTCGGATTGATTGTCGGAGTCGGAGCCGGAGACCCATTCACCTACATGAGCTTGATGTTTTCTTCTTGTGTAGCTCCTTGATGACTTGTCTTTCCTCTCCGAATCCTTGCTTCTCCGAGAGGGTCTTCGTTCATAACGATCATCTCTACTCCTTCTCTCTTTCCGAGGTGACTCTTCTCTTGAGCTTCTTCTTCTTGGAGATTCTTCTCTTCTCTTGTGGGTAGCCGAACACTGATTTGAGTAGTGTCCGGGTCTTCCACAATTGTAGCAGTTTTGATCACGACTAGAAGATCTCTTTTCATCATATGATCTAGACTTTGAGCTTCTCTCTTTGCTTCTACTCTTGTAGAATTTGTTGAAGTTCTTCACCATTAGGCTTATCTCTTCATTGGAAACTAGCTTGTCACTTGAGGTTGTGGGAGCATCACTTGTAGCTTTGTAAGCACCACTTGACTTGTTGTGAAGCTCTTCCTTATCTTTAAGTGTCATCTCATGAGCAACAATTCTTCCAATGACTTCGTTGGCTTGAGATTCTTGTAGTTTGGCATCATTTGGATCAAAGTGCACACGGTGTCATACTTTCCATCCAAAGCTCGAGAATCTTCTTGATGATGAATCGGTCGGTCATTTCTTCGCTTCCTAAGCCGGCAATCTCATTTGTGATGAGAGCAAGCCTAGAGTACATTTCAGCGACTCCTTCACCTTCCTTCATCTTGAACTTGTCAAGTCGACCTTGAAGAACATCTAGCTTTGATTCTTTCACGGACTCGGTACCTTCGTGCATTTCGACCAAAGTATCCCAAATCTCTTTGCATTCTCAAGACGGCTGATTTTGTTGAACTCCTCGACACAAAGCATTGAAGAGAATGTCACAAGCTTGAGCATTGTTTTGCAACATCCGCAATTCATCCGCTGTAGCTTCACGATCCGAACTTTTCCTTCCTCAAGAACTCACCTTGCAAACCAACACAAATAATGCCCCATGCGGCTAGGTTATGGCCAAGAATATGCATTTTCATTTTATGCTTCCAACTAGCAAAGTTTGAACCATCAAAGTAAGGACCTCTATTTAAAATTACCCTCACTAGACGCCATACTCTCCTAGGTTGTGAAACCAAGCTTATGGAGTCCAATGCAATGGAAACCAATACAATGGAGACCAAAGCTCTGATACCACTTGTAGGATCGAAAGTATGTCTAGAGGGGGGGTGATTAGACTACTTGACAATATAAAAATTCAGCCTTTGATAAAGACAAGTTTTTGGCAAGTTCACAATGATGATCAAGTCAAGTATCACCCTACACATGCAATTCTAGAGTATAGGCAGCGGAAAGTAAATTGCACATGTAGTAAAGAGAGGTGGAGAAGAGCAAACGCAATTTGGAGACACGGAGATTTTTTCTCGTGGTACCGATAGGTGGTGCTATCGTCAATCCACGCTGATGGAGACTTCAACCCACTGAGGGTAACGGCTGCGAGAGTCCACGGAGGGCTCCACCCACTAAGGGTCCACGAAGAAGCAACCTTGTCTATGCCATCATGGCCTACGCCCACGGAGGACTAGCCTTACTCGGGTAGATCTTCACGAAGTAGGCGATCTCCTTGCCCTTACAAACTTCTTGGTTCAACTCCACATCTCGACGGAGGCTCCCAAGTGACACCTAACCAATCTAGGAGGCACCACCCTCCAAAAGGTAATAGATGGTGTTGATGATGATGAACTCCTTGCTCTTGTGCTTCAAATGATAATCTCCCCAACACTCAACTCTCCTCACCGATTTGGCTGTGGTGGAAGAAAGGATTGAGTGGAAAGCAACTTGGGAAGGCTAGAGATCAAGCTTCATATGGTGGGAGTGGAGCAACTTGATCTCAACACAAGGGTAGGTAGTTTTCTTCTCGTAAATGTAAGGTAGGAGTGGTAGTTCTTTCGATGGCTCTCCACGAATGAAGAGGGGTGGAGGGTATTTATAGCCTCCACAAAAAATCCAACTGCTACATACATTTGACCAATCTCGGTCAGACCGAAGTTGACAACTCGGTGAGACCGAAAGTTCAAATCATGTGAACGTTGGGATTTTCGGTGGGACCGAAAATACAATCTCGGTGAGTCCGATTCGAGTAAAGACTAGGGCTTGCCAATCTCGGTGGGACCGACTTCATCATCTCGGTGACACCGATTTGATGACAGAAGGTCACAGAAGCTTGGCATCCCAAGTTTCGGTGAGACCGAGTTCAGAATCGGAAAATCCGAGATTTCTAGGGTTTGGCTATATGGCTGAGGTGGTTCATCTCGGTGTGACTGAGTTTAGGAAATCGGTGGGACCAAGATTACTTATGAGTGTATTATGGAAGTGAGAGTTGCTGATAGTTTAGGAGATGTATCACTAAGCACTTTGAGCAACCAGATCATTATCATAACCTCATCCCCTTTTAATAGTATTGGCTTTCCTATAGACTCAATGTGATCTTGGATCACTAAACCAAAAATGGAGTCTTGAGCTTTTGCCAATGCTTGCCTTAGCATTTTGAGGGGTCCACATCTTCAGTCCTTGCCATACCCATATCACTGAACTTTCTGGAATGATTCTCAAGAAACTATTAGTTCAATGATATATATGTTGTTATTAATTACCAAAACCACCCGGGGATTAGTTGCACTTTCAGAAATGGATAGCCCTGTTTGCAAAAAAGAGGTAGAAAGGAAACAATTACTGGCCAATAACAGTTGATGACACATGCGACGACAAAAAAAGAAGCATATTCCTTGTCCTAAGGGAAGATAACAACACGGTTGTGTTTGTCTAAAACGGTGTGAGGACGAGAATGCAATATGGAAAGTACGCCGGACGAGCTACGTTTTGGGCAAAGAACTATGGAAGATCCACATGCAGCGACGTGGGAAGACGGGTAGTGGAGCAAGGCCGGAGGGGATACCTGGAGGTCATCGGGATGTAACTAGGTGAGCGGCGGCAGGCGGAATCTGCGAGCAGGTGGTGTAGGCCCTGCCGCATCGGAGCTTGGTCAGAGAGAACGGCGTGTACCGCAGATCGGGACGTGCTGCCTCGGCGCTGTCGAACGGAGAAACAATGCACTTTCTCCCTTTCCCCCGGCGGACGGGATGCGGACGGATCAGTGACCAATGGTGAGAGAGAGAGAGTGAGAGGCCACTGCACTCCCTTTTCCCCGGCGGACGGGATGCGGCCGGATCAGTGACCAACGGTGAGAGAGAGAGAAGCCACCGCAGCCTTGTGTGAGATACTCTGAAGAGCGACAAACCAGGCAGGCAGGCTCCATTGTATATAGTGAGCGGACTACCCTTTTCTCCATAAAAATCATTTTATATTCTGTGTACGTGCCATTGAGCTTTATAACTTTATTTAAAAATAACGCGGCAACGCGTCAAGTCGAACTTTGTTTCATGCACGCGTGGTACACGACCTCCCTAGGTAAACAACCGCTACAGGCGTTCAAATTAGCACGTGGGCTGCCATTTCATAAAGAAATGAGCTCCATCGTGTACCCGCGCGGGTATGGGAGGGCACAAAGCGTGAGTACGTGCACGGTGCACCTATTCTCTTCTTCTATACATACACCACCTACGTGGGGTTGTGTGAGAGAGATACAAACCTAGAGAGATATAGTGTGTGGGTTCTTGAGAGTTTTTTTGGGGGGTCAATCAAAAAATGTAACATATGCAATGTGTGTGAAATAGAGTCCTGGATATAACATATATATAGAGGGGGCGATCCACGAGAAGAGAGTGGAGGTATCATCGGCTTGAGGTGTCCATAGAATCGAAGAGAGGGATGATGTGTGTGTGTGCGCGCGCGATCGATAAAGAGTGCCATCGAATTTGTGTGTGCCCACGTCAAAGATATAGAGTGGCTGGCCTACTGGAACGTGAGAGGGGACATGTGCAGTTTGTCTCTGTGGCATGGATACCTACCTGCAGCGCTCGACTATTGGTGTGTGGTGGGGAAGAGGGAGGCCCAATTAACTATAGAGGTACAATGGCTGGTATATGTGTGGAGGAGGAGAGAGGCCTACCTCATGTATTAAGGAGATCGATCTGCCTCATGTATTAAGGGAGATCGATCGGCATCCATGCATATGTGCAGGAGAGGAATAAGGTTGGGAGAGAGACAGAGCTAGAGTGTTGGAGGGGGTGGTAGTGGATTTGCTTCTGACAAATGGTGGGACAAGCTTGCTAGCAAACGAAGGGCACGCCCGCAATATCAATAAGAGAGGAGATGGCTGCTTGTTGTCTATGCATGTGCGTGTGAGAGACGGGTGAGGAGGCATGCACGAAGGATGAGGGGGGACGATGTGGTTGTGGTAAGCAGACGTAACTACATAGGAAGATCAATCGCCCTTTGTTATAGAAAGGAGAGACATAACTTGTGAGGTACGTCGATCAATGGGGGGGGTAGTTAAAGTCGATCTTGGTATATGTTGGGAGATCGATCGGTATACATGCATGTGTGTGTTAGAAGCAAATGGGGCACGAGGAGAAGGATAGAGAGAGAGGGATGCATGTAGGAGGTGGTACGAGAGGCATACTATATCGAGGGGGAGGAGGTGCGGAGTACGAGAACGATGAAAAGAGTGGTGGGAGTGAGGCATGGACGGTGACAAGAGAAGAGGGGAAGCTTGTGTTTGTGCTAGGCACACCTGGCTAGAGAGGCATATCGATCGATGTGTGCCATAAAGAAGGAGCTGGGGGGCCTACACACACCGTGGGTGAACGACCTAAAGTGAAAAGACGAATTTGCACGATAGAGCTAGAGAATGCTGAGGGAGGGTGAGAGGGATGCGGGCGTGTGCATGCACAAGAGAAAGTTAGCGCTAGCTACAAAGATAAGAGGGTTGTGTGGGTGTAAAAGACGAATAGAGATCATATATACTTCATTATAAAAAGCGAATCGGATATTTGAAGAATTTATCATAGTGTTTTAAACCGACGCATGTGTGAATATATATAACGGTGATACACATGGTGTGGTTATGAACATGTTATACTACATTAAATATATTTTATCTCTACTCTTATAAAAAAACGAAGTTGTTGACGATGGTGTGCCTGCCATCCTGCATTATAGGCCGTCTGATTTATATCTAGCGGATAGCAAGGAAACTATGATGGTTGAAGTTGGCAACAATCATGATTGTAGATTCTTATTGAAATAGATAAACGAATTCAAATTTAG
Organism: Aegilops speltoides; assembly: GCA_021437245.1. Taxonomy (NCBI): domain Eukaryota; kingdom Viridiplantae; phylum Streptophyta; class Magnoliopsida; order Poales; family Poaceae; genus Aegilops; species Aegilops speltoides. Next base: position 17,233 of record JAHHZJ010003883.1, on the reverse strand, counting down.
TTCAAATTGCAGCGGTAGTATAGACATTTGGAATGCACTAAAATGTTGGTATAAGTAGGTTACATGCGTACATCAATCGAAAAAACTTAATCGGACATAACATGGATTCATACTCCCTCCTTCCATCAATATAGGGCGTAATGAGTTTTTTAAGACCGCCTTTGACTATTGACAAGATTAATAGTACATGACATGCACAATGTGAAAATAATATAATTGAAAGAACCTTTCACGCATAAATTTAACGGTGTGCTTTGTGTAAGTTGCATGTCATATATCATTGCTCTAATATTTGGTCAAAGTTAGCATCAGAAACGATTAGGCCCTATATAGATGGAAGGAGGGAGTAGCTTTGAATAGCATTTGTATAGTAAAACGGAGCAAGACTCTCTCTGGTGTGAATAGTTTTATTTTTTTCGTTTTCTTTTTGGTTGAGGGAAGTGCGAATTGATTTGGTATGTACAAGTACAATATTACTAAACGTTAGGCTTGTCCCTAAAATTCAACCCGCGTCTTGTTATATCCCGAAAATTCAGATATCGTGCTCCCAAAACTGGCGCTTCACAACCCGCTACTTGCTATCCCGAAATTACAACACGCGAAAACTCCTCCACCTGCCAAATCCCGACATGCGAAATCCCTTCTAACCTCGAGCCGAAGGGCCGCTTAGTTCAAATCGGTGGGGGTACTTTTGTAACACACCCTACATTTTGGACAAGCGCATCCCTAAGTCATGCTTCACCCTCCCATCGCCCCTTTTCGCCATTCGAAATCCCAGGCCGCCATAACCTCTCCGCTCCAGCCACGAAACCCCACCCTCCTCCGTCCGCCACGTAACCGCTGCCCAGCCGGAGCCTCTTCCCCGACGACGTCGTCCACCACAACATCTCAACGTCCCTCGTCCACCTCCCCGGATGAGGATCCGTCGTCCATCTCGCTGTCCCGCCGGTTCAGCCGCCCCGTCATCCACCTCCAAGGAGCTGCTCCGACGATTGCCTCGTCTATTGTGGCTGCTCCATCCCCACAGCGCCGCCTTAACCTGCTCCACCGGAACCGCAGCATCCTCACCGACTCTTCGGACGAAGCCGAGGCCTACTCGGCGCCACCAAAGAGGTTATATACACTCATCGCATCGCACCTTATCCTTAACTCGACCTCCCGGCGCCGACGGTGCTCCTTCCCGCACCCCCATGGAGCGGCTACCTTGAAGCCGCACCGTGGGCGACATCTCCATGGCGGCTCTCCCCCAGTGCGAGGCCCCTTCGGCGGCGGCGGCCATACCAGCCGGATCTGCTGCTGCTGCTCGCTCGCTCGCCGGCCTTCTTCCTGCTGCTGCTTTGCCGCTCGCTCGATCGCCGCCGCCCAGCTTGCTGCTACTTTTCCCTTGCTCGTGCTGCTGCTCTGCTCCGATTAAGCCACACTTGACGACCGAATCGACTTTTGGGTCGACGATTTCAGGGGTTGGGGGGGCTCGCCGGAGTTAAGGAAGAACCACCCGCAGCAGGGACGGGGGCTCACCGGAGAGGTACCCCACTATCTATCTTAGGGTTCAGGGTAGGGGCGGGGGCCTAGAGGGCTGGCCGGGGCGACGGTGGCGAGTTGTTTCGAGGCGGCGAGGCGGCGCTGGGGCCGGCGGTTCGGACGGTGGTAGCTGGCGGCTCAGGGGGGTGCAGGTTGAAGATGAACTGCAGGCCCTCCCTAAACTACAGGTCAAGTGCCTCTCTGCTACCATTGCGTTCAGTTTTGACAGTAGCATTCAGATTCCACAGTAAATTTCAGTTTCGACAATTAAGTTTAGAGTCAATAGTTTTTACCTCATCTGCTGTAGTCAGGTGGTTTTTGGTGATGTTAATTTTACATCCATTTTACATCATCTATTGGAGATGCTATTAGAATCCCACTTGAGATTTACGATGTCCTGCCTTTGTGTCGCTTCAGCCTTGACGCTTCTGGCTCATCGGAGCTGCTCCAACGATGTAATGATCCATCACAACAGAGCAAAGCCCCTCGACACCGCCTACAGATTCCTCGATCTTCCTCCACACCCCGACACCCACCTCTGCTCTCAATCGCTTCAAATGACCAACCAATGATGCTGAGGTCGACACGGCTACGGCAAAGAGGTTGTACACTTGTTGCATCACCTATTACTATACATTCACATCGATCCATTAGGGCTATTTTGGTTCAATGGAAAAACGTCGATCCACTGGTTGTTACCATCACTCTAAATTTCTACATGCTCTCCTTACATAATCTCACCATATTTTTTCGTATGCATGTCAGATATTGTACAGAGTTGTAGGATCGGAAGTATGTCTAGAGGGGGGGTGATTAGACTACTTGACAACTTAAAAATTTTGCCTTTTGATTGGAGTAGTTTCTTAGCAGGTTCACAATGATAACCAAGTCAAGTAACACCCTACACATGCAATTCTAGAGTTGTGGCAGCGGAAAGTAAATTGCATGTATAGTAAATGAGAGGAGGAGAAGAGCAAACGCAATGGAGACACGGAGAATTTTTTTCTCGTGGTTCCGATAGGTGGTGCTATCGCCAATCCACGCTGATGGAGACTTCAACCCACTGAGGGTAACGGCCATGCGAGTCCACGGAGGGCTCCACCCACGAAGGGTCCACGAAGAAGCAACCTTGTCTATGCCATCATGGCTTACGCCCACGGAGGACTAGCCTTACTCGGGTAGATCTTCACGAAGTAGGCGATCTCCTTGCCCTTACAAACTCCTTGGTTCAACTCCACATCATGACGGAGGCTCCCAAGCGACACCTAACTAATCTAGGAGGCACCACCTCCAAAAGGTAATAGATGGGGTTGGTGATGATGAACTCCTTGCTCTTGTGCTTCAAATGATAATCTCCCCAACACTCAACTCTCCTCACCGATTTGGCTGTGGTGGAGGAAGGATTGAGTGGAAAGCAACTTGGAAAGACTAGAAATCAAGTTTCATATGGTGGGAGTGGAGCAACTTGATCTCAACACAAGGGTAGGTAGTTTTCTTCTCGTAAATGTAAGGTAGGAGTGGTAGTTCTTTCTCGATGGCTCTCTCCACTAATGAAGAGGAGGTGGAGGGTATTTATAGCCTCCACACAAAATCCAACTGCTACACACATTTGACCAATCTCGGTCGGACCGAAGTTGACAACTCGGTGAGACCGAAAGTTCAAATCTTGTGAACGTTGGGATTTTCGTGGGACCGAAAATACAATCTCTGCTAGACCGATTCTTCCAAAGTCTAGGGTTTGCCAATCTCGGTGGGACCGACTTTCTCATCTCGGTGACACCGATTTGAGTACGTATGTTACTGTGCTTGGCAACACCAATTTCGAATGACCGAGTTTGGAATCGGAAAATCCGAGATTCTAGGGTTTTGGCTATATGGTCGAGGTGGTTCATCTCGGTGTGGTCGAGTTTGGAATCGGTGGGACCGAGATTACTTATGAGTTTATGTTGGAATGAAAGATTGCTGATTGTTTAAGAGATAAATCACTAAGCACTTTAGAGCAACCAGGTCATCATCATAACCTCATCCCTTTAATAGTATTGGCTTTCCTATGGACTCAATGTGATCTTGGATCACTAAACCAAAATGGAGTCTTGAGCTTTTGCCAATGTTTTCCTTAGCATTTTGAGGGGTCCACATCATCGGTCATTGCCATTCCCATATCACTGAACTTTCTCAAATATACTCAAGAAATGATTAGTTCAATGATATATATGTTGTTATTAATTACCAAAACCACCCGGGATTAGTTGCACTTTCAATCTCCCCTTTTGGTAATTGATGACAACATATAGATCAAAGCTCGACAAATGATATAATCAATGAATAACTTCGTCGCTTTGAGAAGTATGTGATAAGCAAGAGCTCCCCTAAATTTGTGCATTATTTAAGATTTATGCTTGAATGCAAATGCACAATCGATTAGGATCATGGGTTACTCTTCCATGTCACATACATCTTGGTGGAGCGCACAAAATGATAAGAACGAATAGCATGCACCCGATCACCAAGACATGAGTAAATGATCATACAAGATATGAATGGAATATGATAAGCATCAAGCACACATTAAGCACGGTATGATCAAGCACTCATCAAGATAGAGCAAACGAAGCAAGCGTAGTATCAAACACACGGAGTATCTCAAAAGAACTCAAAAGTAAGTATCTCAAGGAAAACCGCAAACGAAAGAGCAAAACGAGCACTCTCTCTCGAAGCCCTATGATCTATACACTTTCTCCCTTTGGCAACAAGTTACCAAAAGTTCGAAGGTATAGAGCTAATCGCCACTCGGGACTCTGCCGGGCGGCTCCTGTCTCGCGCCGATGGAGTGGAGATGGCTGCATCCGCAAAGCTTCTCTGAAGTCTGTGGAGCCGGAGGAGTGGATACCGGAGCTGGTGCCGAACCGATGGAGCTGTAGGAGGTGCTGATGTGGTAGCCCTGGATCTCGACATCGAATAGCAATGATCTGGGCTTTGTGGGCACTGCAGCAGCTGCTCATAGTCATCCCGACCATGTCACCTTCCATCTCCTTCATAAGTTCTGCCTTCTCCTCTTAGCTTCCTCGATATCTCGCATCAAGCTTGTTGACGGTGACTGCACTTCAGCTTAGCTTGACGCCCGAGCATGGAACTTATCCTCAACGATCCTCTCAAGGCTCTCCCGAGATTGCACTACGCTGCCAAAGCGTAGCTCAATTCTCCGAGTGGCTTCAAGAAGTTGTTCTGCAACACTCTTGGGCTTTGCGCTGCTTCCTTCTCGGCTTTAGCTTGTTTAGCAGCTTCAGACTTAGCATGTCCTTCCACAGACGTGGGAGCATTCTCACCATCACAATCTCGTTGTCCTCATGTTCAGCTGCAGATGGCAAGTGGGGTCTATCCAATGTAGGTGTCCGTGCCAAACTTGGCATTAATGAGCATCCGAATATGCGGAGCAAACCCACACGACCTTCTTACGGTCACCGTCAGTCCTCTTGATAGTCTCAACTATCGTGTCCATCACCTTAAAAGGTGTCTTCGGTCTAGAATGTGCAGCATGTTGATAGAGTACCTCTTATCATGCGGTGGTCCCGACTTAGGCATCAATGTATGCCTCGTAATGGTATTGGTGGTTGGGAGACCTGCTCAAGGTAGTAGACTGATCCAAGCTTCCAAATCTCTACGCCCTTCTCATCAACCTCATTATACATGTTCTTCATTGACTCGTGGTTTTTCTTCGAATGCCATACACATCAATGTCATCTTCCTTGAAACAGTGCATTCAGCAATGCTCTCCATTCCTCAACTCAGATGAAATCTCCTTCTTCATCATCCATACAATCCTCGCCATCCGATAGAAGTGTGCGGTGGCATAGAATTGCATGATCATCTCATCGCTCCAGCAATCAACTTCGACCAACGAAATCTGCAATCCCACAAGCAAGTGAAGCTCTCATGCACATGTGGGAAATAGTCTCGTGTTTTCACCGCCGATGTATTTCCAAATAACATATCTTGTGTCAAGAACAATTGGCTTCTTGTCCATGAGCACCGCCTCATAAAAGTCTTGTTGCTCTTTAGTGTGGAATCTTGGGTCAATCTGCTGTTCTTCTCCTGCCGGCATATGGATCTGTTTGCCTCCATAGCTCGAGTCCTTTGTCCTTTCTCTCCTTCATGTTTTCAGCTCGAGGATGAGCTTCATTATGAATCGCAGTTTCGTCTTAGCTTGAGCAGTAACATGAGCATCATCATCGATTCTCGCAGTGGCACATTGTCCTTTTTCTTTTCTCGCTGGAATATTTCTCACAGTCTTTCTGGGCTTGGCAGCTGGTTTGGCTTGGGCTGCCTTTGCTGGAGCTGAAGCCTTAGTTTTAGGAGGTGCTCCTGCCCTGATGGCATCACCCATCAACTTCTGCTTCTGAGGTGGCTGAGGTGCTTCCTCATCAGAATCATCATCATCAGCAGCAGTCTCTTCATGAACTTTCCTCTTCCTCTTGGAAGTCTTCTTAACCTTGCTGGAGGTTTCTTCCATACTGAGCTTCTGTGCAACAGTGGATTTCTTGACCTTGGTTGTGCCTTTCTTTGAATCTTTTCCTTGATAGCTCTTTGCAACCACTTGCCTTTTAGGCTTAGAGGTTATTTCCTCTTCAAGAATGAAATCAATCTTCCTCATCTGAAGTTCTCTTCCTCCTGCCTCGTGGCAGCAAGAGGCAGTCCACTTGGAGTGCTTCTCTCCATCATCTGAAAAACTGCTTGCTTCGGACTTGTAGCTGCCTCGAATCTCAACCGCATCTCGCACTGTTCGATCATCACTTCCTTCGCATATGTCCGACAACCCGTGAATAGAGTGGGTATGGGCGTAATAGAAGAGTTATCACAAACTGCAGAAGATTTTGCAAAAGAATGAGTTCAAACTTTAGTTTTAGGTTTTCACAGAATACATGTCGGTCCGACCGAAGTCTATTAATTCGTGAAACCAAATGTCTAAACAGACCACATACACCACTTTCGGTTGGACCGAAATGGGTTTCGGTCCAGCCGAGACACTTAGGGTTTCACTAAATTTTCACTTCGGTCTTACCGATTTGCACAACTCGGTTTCACCGAAAAGTGCAAGGCAATGGCCAGAGGCCAAATCGGTCATCCGAAATGCAGAATCGGTCACACCGAGATGTGTTCGGCGAAACCTAACCCTAAAATTTTCACTCAAATTTGTCCTATGATCTAAACAATGGATAGGGAAATCTCAAACTTGGCAAGAATCATGGCAATGCCTATCGTGCATAGAATCAGCGATTGAACACGAGAGGGATGAAGCTCACCCAATGCGGTGGAGCTTCACCACGGCGGCAACGGTGCGGTGCGAAGGACCGCTGACGGCGATGGAGACTCAGGGCGAGGGCGCACAAAGCGACGGCGGAGACGATCCGAGACCAAGGCGACGGCAATAAGAGTTTTGAGGGCGAAGCGCTTGAAGAGGTAATCAACGCGCTCGTCCTCGAGTATATATACTCTTCGGTGTCGTGGGACCGAAGTTTGAAAACTCGGTGGGACCGAGATGGTTAACTGCGTGCAGTTACACACTTCGGTCACGCCGAAAATTGAAACTCGGTTTCACCGAGGTGAAAACCTAGATCAATCCAAGTGATTTCGGTCTGTCCGATTTGATATATCAGTTTGACCGAAAGTACTTAGAAGGTTTTGGAAGTTAGGCTTTTGACGGATCGGTGGCTCCGAGTGCTCCTCACTCGGTCTGTCCGAAAAAGTCTTGTTCAAAGTTTGTGATATAAGCATGAATAGAGTTTGAGACAAGAAAGCATAGATAGCTAGGGGAAAAACTTAGGCATTCTTGTCCATCCATTTGGTCAAAAAGAAAGAAAACCATAAAGACCAAAGCAACAAATGGATGTCCTCGAATGGATAAAATCATGCATCCAACATGCTCACACAATAAGATAGCAAATGAAATATGTGTCAAACATGCACAAACAAAACACTAACAACTAGCACACAATTTGGCGATGACTAGGTCATCTATATATGAGTATATTGACTTAGGAGTCAAATGAGAACATTTGATCATAGGTCATACTCATCGCTTAAGCACAAGTGGGGTTACCACTTTTCCATAAAGCATTAATGTGTTCACATCATTAGGAGATGTTTTAGCTCATTTCTTTAGAGCAAAGCTCCCCTTGATGTGAGAACCCCTTTAAAGGGTCAAACTAACCTTGGGTTGTCGTTGAAGACTTCATGTAGATGTTGAAGATGTGGATGCTCAATGTTGATGAAGATCATCAAGAGTTGAGAGCAATCCTTTGATTCGGCACTTTCAATACCTACATGGGTTAGTCCCACAAGGAACAAACAAGAGTATCCATGGACATAGATTGAAGTACACAATGATGATGTCCATGAAAGCAATGATTACCTTGTCCCTTGACTTACCAACATGAGGGTTTGTGACTCCATGAACTAGTGCAAGATGTGGAGGTTGATTGCACAAGTCCTTGCCAAAATGAATATGAGTGAAGTGTATTGGCGGAGTCACCCTCAAGAACTCTCTAGTTCTTCTTCTTCGGAATCCACATCATCTTGATGGGAATCCTTGGGGTAGTAGTTGAGCTCGTTGAAGTAGAACTTGAAGTTGCCTTGGGAACCCACTTGACCATGGCCTTGGGTGCTTCAATGAATGTATCAATCTCCTCTTGAAGCTTGTCCTTGCCTTTTAGCTTGTGGTCTTGTGGTGGAAGGTCATCTTGAGCTTGTTCCTCATTGGAAGAAGTAGGATCATACTTCTCCTCTTGAGAGACGAACTTTGGAGTGGGATATTGACCTTCTTCCCATTCAACACCCTCGGCGTTGAACTTTCGCTCAAAACCAATTCCTTGATTCTTCCTGTGTCTTCCTTGTTTGCGAACAATTTCTCAAAGCTCTTGCTTCCGCAAGACTCTTGTAGACACCTTTCTATAATCCCTTTCAATAGACTATTTTCTTGCTCAAGTGAAACTTGGCTTGAAACATTGTTAGTGGAATCAAGAGAATTACTAGAAGTAACAACATTTGATTTAACATGATTATTGTTACTACTAGATGAAGAATTTTTCTTATGCTTGTCATGCTTAATTTTGATAGGTGGCAAGAAATTAGACAAGAGAAGTCGCTTGGCAAGATATGAAGAACTCTTCTTCAAGATCGCCATTGATAGCTTTTAGAAACTCATGCTCTTGCTCTAGATTGAGCTTCTCGGCGTAGCTTCTCATGAGATCTTAGGAGCTCTCTATGATCTTCTTGAGTTGTTTCATGAGCTAACTTAAGAGTGTTTAGTTCTTTAGTTAGACGCTCAATCTCCTTCATAGCATTGTCATTCGACTCATCTCGACTATAAAGACTACTAGCATGTTCATCATTACTAAGCTCACTAGATTTATCATGTAAAAGCTCATCTTCACCAAGCAAGTCATCCTCATCACTATTAAAGTCAATAAACTCAGGATGTGATACCTTGGGGCCTTTTGCCATGAAGCATCTTCCAATTCCCTCATTTGGTGAATCAAATATGTCATAGGAGTTGGAGTTGGAGGATACGAGAGCAAGACCGCAACACCTTCATCTTGATCAGATTCGGAGTTGGAGTGATAGCTTCTTTCGAGTGATTGTCGAGTCGGAGCCGAAACCCATTCACCAACATGAGCTTGATGTTTTCTTCTTGTGTAGCTCCTTGATGACTTGTCTTTCCTTTCCTAATCCTTGCTTCTCCGAGAGGATCTTCGCTCATAACGATCATCTTTACTCCTTCTCTTTTTTAGGCGACTCTTCTCTTGAGCTTCTTCTTCTGGAGATTCTTCTCTTCTCTTGTGGGGAGTCGAACACTCATTTGAGTAGTGTCCGGTCTTCCACAATTGTAGCAGCTTCGATCACGACTAGAAGATCTCCTTCATCATATGATCTAGACTTTGAGCTTCTTTCCTTGCTTCTACTCTTGTAGAATTTGTTGAAGTTCTTCACCATTAGGCTTATCTCTTCATTGGAAACTAGCTTGTCACTTGAGGATGTGGGAGCTTCAATTGCAGCTTTGTAAGCACCACTAGACTTGTTGTGAAGCTCTTCCTTATCTTTAAGTGTCATCTCATGAGCAACAATCCTTCCAATGACTTCGTAGGCTTGAGATCTTTGTAGTTTGGCATCATTTGGATCAAAGTGCACACGGTGTCATACTTTCCATCCAAAGCTCGAGAATCTTCTTGATGATGAATCGGTCGGTCATTTCTCGCTTCCTAAGCCTGCCATCTCATTGGTGATGAGAGCAAGCCTAGAATACATTTCAGCGACTCCTTCACCTTCCTTCATCTTGAACTTGTCAAGTCGACCTTGAAGAACATCTAGCTTTGATTCCTTCACGCACTCTGTACCTTCGTGCATTTCACCAAAGTATCCCAAATCTCTTTTGCATTCTCAAGACGGCTGATCTTGTTGAACTCCTCGACACAAAGCATTGAAGAGAATGTCACAAGCTTGAGCATTGTTCTCAGAACATCCGCAACTCATCCGCAGAGCTTCGCGATCCGACTTTTCCTTCCTCAAGAACTCACCTTGCAAGCCAACACAAATAATGCCCCATGCGGCAGGGTTATGTCCAAGAATATGCATTTTCATTTTATGCTTCCAACTAGCAAAGTTTGAACCATCAAAGTAAGGACCTCACTAAAATTACCTCACTAGACGCCATACTCTCCTAGGTTGTGAAACCAAGCTTATGGAGTCCAATGCAATGGAAACCAATCCAATGGAGACCAAAGCTCTGATACCACTTGTAGGATCGGAAGTATGTCTAGAGGGGGGGTGATTAGACTACTTGACAACTTAAAAATTTTGCCTTTTGATTGGAGTAGTTTCTTAGCAAGTTCACAATGATAACCAAGTCAAGTAACACCCTACACATGCAATTCTAGAGTTGTGGCAGCGGAAAGTAAATTGCATGTATAGTAAATGAGAGGAGGAGAAGAGCAAACGCAATGGAGACACGGAGAATTTTTTCTCGTGGTTCCGATAGGTGGTGCTATCGCCAATCCACGCTGATGGAGACTTCAACCCACGGAGGGTAACGGCCATGCTGAGTCCACGGAGGGCTCCACCCACGAAGGGTCCACGAAGAAGCAACCTTGTCTATGCCATCATGGCTTACGCCCACGGAGGACTAGCCTTACTCGGGTAGATCTTCACGAAGTAGGCGATCTCCTTGCCCTTACAAACTCCTTGGTTCAACTCCACATCATGACGGAGGCTCCCAAGCGACACCTAACTAATCTAGGAGGCACCACCTCCAAAAGGTAATAGATGGGGTTGGTGATGATGAACTCCTTGCTCTTGTGCTTCAAATGATATCTCCCCAACACTCAACTCTCCTCACCGATTTGGCTGTGGTGGAGGAAGGGATTGAGTGGAAAGCAACTTGGAAAGACTAGAAATCAAGTTTCATATGGTGGGAGTGGAGCAACTTGATCTCAACACAAGGGTAGGTAGTTTTCTTCTCGTAAATGTAAGGTAGGAGTGGTAGTTCTTTCGATGGCTCTCTCACGAATGAAGAGGAGGTGGAGGGTATTTATAGCCTCCACACAAAATCCAACTGCTACACACATTTGACCAATCTCGGTCGACCGAAGTTGACAACTCGGTGAGACCGAAAGTTCAAATCTTAGAACGTTGGGATTTTCGTGGGACCGAAAATACAATCTCGGTTAGACCGATTCTTCCAAAGTCTAGGGTTTGCCAATCTCGGTGGGACCGACTTTCTCATCTCGGTGACACCGATTTGAGTACGTATGTTACTGAAGCTTGGCAACACCAATTTCGAATGACCGAGTTTGGAATCGGAAAATCCGAGATTCTAGGGTTTTGGCTATATGGCTGAGGTGGTTCATCTCGGTGTGACTGAGTTTGGAATCGGTGGGACCGAGATTACTTATGAGTTTATGTTGGAATGAAAGATTGCTGATTGTTTAAGAGATAAATCACTAAGCACTTTAGAGCAACCAGGTCATCATCATAACCTCATCCCCTTTTAATAGTATTGGCTTTCCTATGGACTCAATGTGATCTTGGATCACTAAACCAAAAATGGAGTCTTGAGCTTTTGCCAATGTTTTCCTTAGCATTTTGAGGGGTCCACATCATCAGTCATTGCCATTCCCATATCACTGAACTTTCTGAAATATACTCAAGAAATGATTAGTTCAATGATATATATGTTGTTATTAATTACCAAAACCACCCGGGGATTAGTTGCACTTTCAAGAGTCATGCTGAACATGTAGAGAAAAAGAGAAGAGTTTTGCGCGGCAATACAATGTCATGCAGACATCGCTCCATGGTGGGTTCAATGGCAAACCCTCCCCACCCCTCTCAAGATTGTAATCCAGAGGAAGATATCTGCTCGAGGAGGATCTGCATCACGACCACTCCTATTTACCCCCCAAGGTGTTTGCTCTACCTTGGCATGATGATGTTAGTCATATCATGCATATGTTGCCTTGCAGTGCCTACTTTTGACATCATATATGTCATCTGCTTAGTTTAGACATGTTCTGTAATGCCACCTATTTAGTTTCTATATCATATATGGGAATTATGCAGTCTCATGTCTTTTAGCCAGCCATAATGTATGTGAACTGTGCAATGCCATCCTGTTTAACCAGGCATCATATATTTGAATGATATCTTGCCCATCCTTTTCTTCATTACATTTCCATTTGTCGACAATGTTTGTACATTAAACTACTCTTCCTGTGAATCAGCCATTTGGGTGGGAGATGGAAAAATCTGGAGTGAAAACAAGGCCTTCAGAGCAGATAGTGCTACCTATCGAAGCAGATCTCTTGTTGGGTCCCGATAGCTCCTCAGAGATGGATTCAGAGACAGATGACCAGTCCTATTCCCCCACTGAGGTGTATGCTCTAACTTGGCACGATTATACTGCTCATATCATGCATACGGTGTCTTGCATTGCATAGTTTAGACATCATATACGCAATATTCAACACCATGTTCTTAGTTCAGACATCATATCGAATGCCCCCTGTTTAGCATATAAATCACATATGTGAATTAAATGATGCGATCCTAATTACTTAGATAACATGTAGGTGAATTATGTCATGCGATCCTGTTTAATTATTCATCATATCTTTGAATTATGTTATGCTATGCTATCCAGTTTAGATAGACATCATATATGTGGAATTATGTCATGCTATCCATTTTAGTTAAACAATATACATGTCAACTATTGCATGCCCTCTTTTTCCACACTATCTATTGCATCATCTCTCATACAATGTCCAGACATTCAACTATGTTTCCTGCTTATCGTGCATTTGAATTGGAGCGGTGATGCCAGATTCAGCGGACTAAAACACGGTCTTCAAAAAAATAGTGCTACCTCTTCGTGGAGATAGCACCCCGGTTGTACATGCACAAGAACCAGCCCTACCACACATAACCCAAACTCTCGCAGATTGTACCCCTACTGCGATGGACAGAGAACCAGCTTCACCCAATCTAACCTCAACCCCAGCCGATAGTAACCCAGTTCCTGTTGACATAGCACCATCTCCACCATAGAGCTCCCAAACAAGAGCAGTTAGTAAGGCAGCTCTAGTGCCCAAAGGGCCAGTACTATCACGGCGAACCCCAACTACACTAGTTAGTACGCCTATTCCTGTGGAGGAAGCACAACCAGCTAGTCGTAGTTTAGCATCTATCGCATTTGATGATGTTAAATTGTATGTGCGTATCTCCCCATCTTGGAAATATTATACTGAAGATGAAGGAAAATGCCAGTTGCAGGTGTTTGTCCAGGAGTTATGTGTAAGTAATGTTATTCATGGCAATTACTTTGCTTCGTCCCATACAGCCTACCTCCATGATGGTTATAATACAACAAATTTTCCCATTTTTCTCTATAGAGAAGGACCGATTTGTAAACTCAGGATGAGGTAACCTGTGCTAATACCTCTGCTATCTTCAAGAATGCTTGGTGGCGATCGAATTACTCAAGAAAACGTACTTCACCGCAAAGAAACTCATCAAATTCCCTTACGCTTCTCCCGAGACACATTTATCGGACGGTGACTCGAACGCCTTTGTTCAGATCGTCCCGAACCAAGAATGTGGTAAGGTCTATGAGCTCATTTTCTATTTTTAAGTATTATATTCTTGCGTCTTACTATACTCTGTTCATGTAGAACAAGTGCCTAAACCTGAAGAACAACTGTTCTAATTTAAGTTTCCATTGCTATCATAGTTCAAAAAAGCGCTAGGCGTTAATTGTGCGTTTTGCCACCGCCTTGCGCTTTACTGACCAAAGCGCATGCTTATGCGCAGTTATGCATAGATTAAGCGTAGTTATGCGCAATGCGTTTTGCCAATGCCTAGGTCCTAGGCGCGCTTAAGCGCTCGCTTAGGCACGCCTTTTTTTCACTATGATTGCTTTGCTTGTGTATCACTATATTTACTCATACAAACTTATTTTTAAATTGAAGGATCCAATCAAAACTCGAATGGCACAGCAGGTATATTTACGCATGTTTCTTTAACAAGTTTGCTCTTATCAATCAAAACTTATTAACCGTTTACAGAAAGTCATCTTGCAAATTATCCACCGTAACCAATATGGATTCATCCGTGGGAGATCTATACAGGACTGTCTTGCGTGGACTTTTCAATACATTCACCAGTGCCAGGCCTCCAAACGACCGATTGTCCTGCTAAAGCTCGATTTTGCTAAGGCTTTCGATACAATTGAGCACGATCCCATGATCAACATCATGAAGCATATGGGCTTTAATGACAGGTGGCTTTCGTGGATAAAGACCATTTTCTCCTCCGGCCGATCCTCGGTGCTCTTAAATGGTGTACCCGGAAGACAATTTCATTGCAAGCGTGGTGTTCAACAGGGTGACCCATTATCTCCGCTAATATTTGTATTGGCAGCTGACCTCCTGCAATCGGCCATTAACGAAGCTTACAGAGAAGGCAGAATTCAACTACCCTTTCCAGCCACGGGTCAAATGGACTACCCGATTGTCCAATATGCAGACGATACAATCCTGCTTATGCCTGCATGGCCTCAACAAGCCATGATCATTAAAGACATACTTTCCAAATATGCACAGTCCATTGGCCTAAAAATCAACTTCCACAAGTCCACACTTATTCCCATAAACTTGGATGATGATCTAACTGCCCAACTTGCTGCTATCTTTGAGTGCACCGTTGGTTCCATGCCTTTCACCTACTTGGGCTTACCTCTGGTGTAACGCCCTCGATGCGGCTATATCTCCCACGTGTCGAAGCACGACTTAGAGGCATAACCGCATTGAAAGCAATGTCGCAAGTGAGGTAATCTTCACACAACCCATGCAATACATAAGGGAAATAGATACATAGTTGGCTTACAATCGCCACTTCACACAATCCATGAATAAAGCATTACATCATCCAGATATAATCAAGGTCCGACTACGGAACCAAAATAAAAGAAGAACCCCAAATGCGACAAAGGTCCCCGATCGACCCCAACTGGGCTCCACTACTGATCAACTAGAACGAAACAACACAAAGGGCAAGATCTTCATCGAGCTCCTCCTTGAGCTTGGTTGCGTCACCTGCTCGGTAACATAGGCACCGCAAACTGGTTTTGAAGTATCCGTGAGCCACGAGGACTCAAAGAATCCCATTACCATGGGTATCAAGACTAGCAAAGCTTAATGGGAAAGGAAGGGGTAAAGTGGTGAGGTTGCAGCAGCGACTAAGCATGATATGGTGGCTAACATACGCAAATGAGAGCGAGAAGAGAAACAAGCGGAACGGTCGTGAAGCTAGCAATGATCAAGAGGTGATCCTGAACTCCTACTTACGTCAATCATAACACAGAAACCGTGTTCACTTCCCGGACTCCGCCGAGAAGAGACCATCACGGCTACACACGCGGTTGATGCGTTTTAATTTGGATCTGGTGTCAAGTTGTCTACAACCGGACATTAACAAATTCCCATATGCCACATAACCGCGGGCACGGCTCTCGAAAGTTTATACCCTACAGGGGTGTCCCAACTTAGCCCATGACAAGCTCTCGCGATCAACGAAGGAATAGACCTTCTCCCAGGAAGACCCGATCAGTCTCGGAATCTCGGTACATCAAGACATTTCGACAATGGTAAAACAAAACCAGCAAGACCTCCCGCGTGCGACATCCTCGATAGTAGCCACAGATCTCATCTCGAGCCACGACCGGATGAGCACTACGCATAACTAGAACCAGCCCTCAAGTTTCCCGAGGTGGCGCCGCAAGTGGTTTCTAGTTTGGACCAACACTTAGACAAGCATTGGCCCCGGGGCTAAAATAAAGATGACCCTTGGGATGCGCGACTCCCAAGGGAAAAAGGTAATAGGTGAGGCAAATGGTAAAACCAATGTTGGGCCTTCTTTGAAGAGTTTTATTCAAAGCGAACTGTCAGGGGGTCCCATAAATCACCCGACCGTGTTAGGAACGCAAAAATCCGGGAACATAACACCGTATGACGGAAACTAGGGCGGCAAGAGTGGAACAAAACACCAGGCATAAGGCCGAGCCTTCCACCCTTTACCAAGTATATAGATACATTAATAATATAAGAGATATTGTGATATCCCAACAAAACCCTGTCCACCATGGAGAAATCTTCAACTTCACCTGCAACTAGCAACGCTATAAGAGGGGCTGAGCAAAGCGGTAACATAGCCAAGCAATGGTTTGCTAGGAATGGTGTCAAAGGTTAGAGGTTCATGGCAATTTGGGATGGCTTGATAAACAGGTAATAGGTAGCGCAGCATAGCGATAGAACGAAGCAACTAGCATAGCAATGATAGTAGTGAGATCCAGGGTAGCGGTCATCTTGCCTGAAATCCCGCAAGGAAGAAGAACGAGTCCATGAAGAAGATGAAACCACGAAGACGAACCAAGCGGAGACGAACGAATCCTCACGATCGCAACGAAACGGGAACTATCGAGAAGAAGCACACAACATGGTAAACACACCACACATAGACAGGGCATGATGCACAACAAGCATGATGCATGACCAAGCTACATGAAGCTACTCATGACAAGAGATGATGCAAACAAGAACACCACATCAAGGCAAGTTTAAATGAGGCCGGGAACAACATATAACAATTCCGGTAAGTCCTCATATGCAAATTTCGAAATTGGTCCAGATCTGAACAAACCTTATGTTCAAGTTGTTAAACAGCAAGTTAAAGATGCACCAAGATGATCTACACGAAATTCTAGTCAAGTTACATATAAAGTTCATTAAATTTGGAGCTACGGTCTAGAAGATATGAGCAAAACAAGTTAAACACGGCATTGATGCAAAATGCACCCAAACATCAAGCAAACACACCAAAACAAGGATGCAACATGATAATATAAAACAACATGCAAAATCAAGCAAGTTTCACATAGAGCACACTCAAAACGGAGCAACGGTTCAACACCCACACACTATACAAGTCATAGCAACAATCGACCATAACAAAGAACTAGGCATCTTACAAGCATCAAAACAACATGCTACAAAGACCCCAACATAATAACAAAAGGCATGGGCATGAAGTACTGGTAAAGCATAACAAAACATGAACACTGAGCTATCTCCAAAAATCACTAGAACATGCTCAAAAGACATGGAGA